>PVLC010014494.1:0-39213 GCA_004027655.1 Graphiurus murinus | reverse complement strand
CATGTGTATCTATGTTTATAGCTGCACAGTTTACAATTGCCAAACTATGGAACCAGCCAAGATGTCCAACAACAGATGAATGGATTACAAAACTATGGGATATGTACACAATGGAATTTTACTCAGCCATAAAGAAGAGCAAAATCATGTTATTTGCAAGGAAATGGAGGGAACTGGAAAACATTATGTTAAGTGAGATTAGTCAGTCACAAAAAGTTAAAAATCAAATGTTCTCCCTAATATGTGGAAGCTAGGGAGAAAATGGGACATAAGAGGGACTCCAGATGAAGGAGAATTCTTAGGTGAACAAAGAATTTGACTTAATGGAAGGTAATGGGAGGAGGGGGGACACCCTAATGAGCATGGTGTACTTACAAGATCACATCAAAGTCAATCACTAAACTGACCTGGAGAAGGAGGGAGAAGAAGGGAGGGGGTGGAAATTGGGGAAGGGTTAATGAGAAATGTGTGCATGGATGTCTTTACCTGTACTAGCTTGTACCCAACAAAGATGTGTGATTAACCCTGTTGTACCCAAGAAATGTATAAAAATCCATGCTAAAAAAATAAAAAAATAAAAAATGAAATAAAAAAAAAAGAAAATGAGAACGCAAAGGTCAGTTCAGTTTAACTTTTTTTTTTTTTTTGCTAGAACTACCTAGATCATGAATATTTTGCTCTAATTTTACTTTAAAGACATGTTTCATGTTTAACAATGTATGTTAACGTTTAATTTTTGCTAATGAGAAGTAACGCCGGGCGTGGTGGCGCAAGCTTCTAATCCCAGCATTTGGGAGGCTGAGATTGGAGGATTCGGGTTCGTGGCCAGCCTCAGCTACCTAGTGAGGCCCTCTGCAACTTAGTGAGACCCTGTTTCAAAATAAAGAATAAAAAATAGGGCTGGGGCTGTAGCTTGGAGGTAGAATGCCCCTGAGTTCAATCCCCAGTACTGCAAAAAAAAAAAAAAAAAAAAAAAAGAGAAGTAACATGCACCAGTATCTGATAAATTGAAACTGTGTAGTAGTATTCTCCACTTCCCAACCCTGACTGATTTTAAGAAAGGAAGTGCTTGCATAATTTTGCTCAGTTATGGAGTTCATTTTATCCCATAACACACTTTTATATAAACATTCACAAAAACAAATTTTAAAAATGCATTTTCCTATAAGGAATATATAAAAGTACAACTAATACTGATGGATTCGTAGTTTGCTATCTCAAAATAAAATACAACTTTAAACAGGGAATTTAGCCTTCTTTTTTTGTTAATTTGAAAACCATTTAAAAATACTAAAGCATTACTATCTGTAATTTCTTTGTTGGCTGTCAGATATTCACTTCCATGTCTCTCATGATAGTTTGTATATGTGTGGATGCTAGGCACCTGGGAATTCCGTATGCTCTCAGCAGTATAACTAGTAGGGATCTCTGTGAACTTCTCATTTGGGCCCTCAGGCGGTTTGTGACCCACCGCATTCCAAAATTACAGTATTTTCTCCTTGGGTCACTTTAGAGACCCTTGGCTGCATCCAGATTGATCTCCTCTCTTTGCCATCTTGCACTTCTGCATACTTAATTACCTCCTCCTTTGTCTATACAGACCCTGTTTACCCTTTTCCTACCAGCTCATTAAATCTTGCTTAGCTACCCAATTCTAACTTGAGTAGGGAAATCTTCCAGGTCTCCTAACAAGCTCCTAAATGGACAGCTGGGAGCAGTGGAGTTAGCCGTCTGCTACCAGACAGACCTCCTGGTTCAAATCCTAGTTTTACTACTAAGAGATATGCAATCTTGCCCAAATTACTTAACCTCTGTGCCCCACCTGTAAAATGCCCCACCTATAAACTGGAGAAAGAAAGGTGGAAACTGGATGTGATAACATACCAAACTTCTAGAAGAGGGCAGCATGTAAGTCAGCTATTAGTTAAAAAGTAAATCTGGGAAGTGGGTTATAAAACTGTAGCTGCCTATCACTAGTTTCAGTGTTTAGTAGCAGTAGTTGTTGTTGTTGTTGTTTAACATTATCTATTCAGAGGGCTTTACAGTAAATAGATTTTTTCTGAGCTAAAAAATTTGAAAAAAAAAATAACCCATTGGTATTAAAATAGAAGGGAAACAAACCTCTCAGAACGTATGTTAATTACCATCATCCTAAGTTTAGAGAAGTGTTCATATACATTATTTCAATTTAAATTAATTTAATTTTAAAGTTTTTATCAATTAATGATCTGAGGAGCACAAAATGAGACAAAACTGAAAAAGAAATAGCAGCAACATGGCTCATATTACATAAAAAATTTACCCACCAGTAGCATCTCGTACTCAAATTACTGTGTTCTCTTATAGCATACGTGAGTGAAAAATAATAAATTATGAAAGAGGGAATCAGGAAATAACAGTATCAATATAGAATATTCTATTCTCTGCAAAAACTCAAAGACATCTCTGGAGTGTCAAAGGCATGTCCTTCAATATTTAACTTTTTCACTCTTTGTTCCCCATCTCAAGTTGAACAATACGTTAATTACCCGATGAAGCGTTATAATTACTCTAACAGCTCCGCTCTTACTTATAATTACTGCATCAACACTTTCTTTTTCATATGCTTCAATCTATACCTATTACATTGTCATGATGAAGACACATTAACATTATAATACCGTATAATTAGCTGATGAGCAATTAAATTATTCCACTGCTCTTGTTCCTCGTTGCCAAGAGGTTGCTTCCAAGCCCTATTATCTCCTCTTTCTCTTCAGCTTGCTTTAGTGGTTCTCTCCCTCCCTAAAACAAAGAGGCTCATAAGCTGCATTCAAAGCATTTTGATTTCAAATTCAGAATGGATAAGTGCTCAAGTTGGTGATGGCTGGAGAAATAAATTGCTATTATAGGGAAGCTTAAAATTATTTTCATTTTTGTTCCATGATTAAGAAGAATTGCACATCTATGTAGCACAATAATGTGCAGCAAAACCATATTTCCTAAATACTGATTTTCTTGGTTTGCTTTAGATTCCTCCATAATTTATAGTAAAATGGTTTACACTATATTAAATTCTATCTGAAATATAGCCCTCCTCAATTATTTTACAAATACTTCAGATTAAGTTTTTACAGAAGCTTTGCAGCTTTGGAGATTGGGAACATAAAATCACTTAAGGTTGTATTGCTAACTAAGACAGTCTATTGCCCAATGAAAGCAAACAGGTGCTTCACTGATTCTTTTTCCTTTATTTTTCTTTATGTTACATATCAAAAATCTATCTTGCCATCTCACTTGTCCAGCTGGCATAAAATCTAAATAAGCTTTTCTTTAAGTGCTCATAATCTTTCTTTGAGATTTTAGTCTCTAGTTTTTTGAAACTTCCTTCAAGAAAATGGATGTTTTTTTCCTTGGTTTAAGACTTGTGTTAGATCAAATAAACTTTAGAACTAATTGGAACATAATTTTAATGACTCCAGAATAGTTGGCTTCCACATGGTTTACCACTGTGATCGCTTAGCTGAATCTACACGGCAAACTGGTTCAGTTGCTGTTTAGTCCATATTTTATAAGCGAACTAAATCTCTCCTAGATAATTACTTTAGAGTTACATATGAGCTATGAAAGGAAAGTAGGATTCATTTTACAAGCCCTATTTCAATAAAATGACTTTTGTTGTCTCTGCTTAGTTTCCTTAGCTATGAGGCAAAGGAAAATCTATTGAGTACAATGGTCTCATATGTAGAAACTTGTCTGTTCACTGAGAAGATCCAGATGGGCCCTGCCACATTCAGAAAGCCATTAACATCAAAATGCTTGGGAAGTAATGACAAACAAGTGATCTCAGACTTTATATAAGGGAATGACATACTCTTTACTTAAGTGACAATTACTTCAGCCTTAATCCTCTGGATTTCAGTCTTTAATCATAATTTGATAATTTTAAATTGACAAAGTCTAGATCATGCATTCATATGGGTACATTGTTTACTGGGCCTCTGGTTAAGATAATCTGCCAATTTCAGATAAACTTTGTAAGCACTCCTTGTTATTTCTGAATTATATTAGAAAAGTGAAGTTTAACCATTAATGAATGAGAATCTCTATGCAGAGCAAAGAGATAGGCTATACTTGATATCAGACACGACTTGGTTTCCTGACAGATATTAAAGTTCAAAGGGTTTCAAAATGCAATCAAGATTAGCACATGTCAGGAATTTTTTTTTTTTTTTTTTTTTTTTTTTTGCAGTACTGGGGATTGAACTCAGGGGCATTCTACCTCCGAGCTATACCCCAGTCCTGGTCTCACTAAGTTGCGGAGTGCCTCACTAGGTAGCTGAGGCTGGCCGTGAACCCGGATCCTCTGGTCTCAGCCTCCCAAATGCTGGGATTACAACATGTCAGGATTTTAGATAGAATATTAACTGGAATAAACTGAGACTCCCCACTCTAAATTATTAATATATCATAGTTAAGAAACTTATATTGATTTTGATCACTTATATACAGGTAAGATGCCTACTATTTTCAACTGTAATAAATAGTACTCCCAGCATAGATTTTGAGAGGGAAAGAATAAGTGGTTAAGAATCAGGGAGTAAAAGTCTGGCACTTGAAGTAGGTCCTGCTCCAACACTTATTATCTGTATGGCCTTTAACATTCCTAAGCCTATGTGAGGCTATAAAATAACAGTATCTACCTTGTAAGATTATGAGGATAAAATGAGAAATTTGATATAAAGCACTTAACATAGTGCCTAGCATAATGTGACTACTCAATAAATATTGAATAATATCATTGTTCACTATGATTAGCTTAAATGTTATTTTTCTTTCTGCTCTTTGGAAAACATATCATTCAAAGTTCATAATCATCAGGTCTATAAATCTTACAATTTTTTAATTCATAATAGGCCTTTTTAAAAATACAAATGTCTTATATACATTGTCTAACATTATAAATTCAGTGTCTAACCTAATCTTACACAGGAATGTGCCCTTTCCAGGAGTTTATTATCTATACTACTTTATTTATGAGATCTATGAAAGGTATATAACTTGATTATACCCTTTTAAATATATCAAGTTTTAACCATCTAGTTAATTATAATAATTTTATAGAATTCTAATTTTATAATCACATGAGTCCACTCAGACTTTTGCTATTACTCAAAACATAAAAATAGTTTATTTTATTTTATATAAGAAAACCAAATTCCTACTTCAATGCTAATATTTCGGCCATCTTTCAGTTGGAGTATTGAGTTTTTGCTAGTCTATTTAACCTTCCTGCATTTTAAACAAACTATCAGAATTACTGTATTTCTTTTATAATGAATTATAATCTAAATTCTTCTGAAAGTTTTTCTCCTGTATAAAAAATTTTGTTCTTATATCACAATGAACTTTAGCATCTACTAGTTTTTAGTACATTCTTCCACATTGTATTGAAGACTACATAAATTCTCAATCCATAATCAAAAAATGTTGATGGCATTCAATAGTTCAAAGATGTGCTTGATATTTGCTAATGCTATTTGGAAGTTCTTGCCCCAACCACTCATAAACAGATTCCCTAGTTGAGGAATCTCTCATGTCCCCCCATCCTAATAATAGAAAAACAGAACCACAGATGATCTTGATTAAAATGGGAAAACTTTTCCTTTTTTTTTCCTCTCTCAGTACCAAATGATGTGGTGTGTGTGTGTGTGTGTGTGTGTGTGTGTGTGTGTGTGTATGTGTGTGTTATGGTGGAAAAACAACAAATATTAACATGATTCTTCAAAATGGTGGAAATCCAGTCAATGTATCTGTCAGCAATGGGGTCAAAGTCTAAGGAACCTCTAGCACTTCATTACCAGTCATGTAATGATAGTTAACACTGTACCCATTGTTTGTTTTGCAAAATTAACTGTGCTATGTGAGTCTCATATCAAGATATTGGCAATTGTGTTTTTTTCAACTTGACCTTTGAGGCTTAGATGACCAGACATTCTACATGAAAATGAAAGTAATATTTCAGTACTATCATATTATATGGTAGTATGACTCTCAATCAGTTCTCAAATTACTCTCCCCAAAAAATATTTTCAAAAGATCCAATCTACCATTAAATTTTAACTGTAGGTAGGGTTAAAGATTGGATAATATCTAGAAATGAGACTTAACAGTCCCGACATGAAATGTCAATAAGACTTAAGGCTGATAGATGAACATGAAAAAGCTTCTCCCCCCTCTTCTTGCAGATGAACCTCTCTTTTGTCAAAGAAAAGCCTTTATAATCAAAGCAGTCTGCTGAAATAACCAAGAGTTACAATCAACTCAACTTCAAAATGGAATTCCAAATGTCCTGATGCTTCCTTTACAAGTGACTAGTGATGTATCTCTGGTAGACATGAGCATGTAGATACATCAATAACTACAAGGACAATGATAACACACTCTCCTACGTTGTATCACCAATATTGTTTCTGAAATAAATAACCATAGACTCAGAAGTACTCAAGGAGTCTCTGGTCCAAGCTATCATAATTCCTATGATCTGTAATTTACTTCTGAGGATGAGAATCTGGATATATGAATGAAGATGGGAAACCCAAGTCATAATAACTTTTCCAGACATTTGAAAAGAAAGAGCAGACCTAAGATGGTTTAGGATGGGAATGTGGAAAATGTAAAAATGGAAAGACACACATTTTATGAGATGAAATAAAAAAGCAAAAGGAAACAATCTCAGCAGATCATGGCTGCCAGAAATATAGGAGAACAAACTAACCCTTTCTCTTTACAGGTGAGAGACCTGAAGCCCCAAAAGGTGAAGGCCATTAAGCAAGTTTGCGCATAGTAAATGACAGCAGCACTGGGAGTTCAGTGTTCTACCCTATAACTTCTGCAACAACAAAAAGAGGGTGACTTTTGCTGTTTATAATTTAAATGTATGTGTTTTAAAATATACTTTTATTGGTACACTATAGTCTCACATCATAATGTAAATCATAATGATAGTGACATCCATGCACACAGCACTTGGAAGGCTTTCCCCTGGATCCCTCCCCACTCCCCCGACTCCCCTTCTCCATACAAGATATTGAGATTGACACTGGTATTCTCACATATGTACACAATCTCAATAGAAGTAATTCCTTCATTGATTAAATGTATGCATATTTGAAAGAATATACAAGAAAAGTATAGGATGGTCTAGATCTGATACCACCCATAAGTTCCCATGTATGCATTTAATTTTAGCTTGTGCTATTGTCAATTTATTTATTATTTACCTTTGTAGGTAAATGATGTTAAATAAACATCATTTATTTAACAATTAAATAATGATTATTTATCATTTATCTTACTTTCAATTAATATGAAATTCTACTATATCAGAGGAAGTCATATTAAAAGCTAGTGATTCATGTGTTTTTCCACCAGATTACCTAGTAATCATTTCAAAGAAGAGGGCAATCCTAAAAGGGGATTTAGGGATCATGGCACGTATCTGTCAGCTCTAATGGAGAAATTTCTTCAGAGTGATATTTTATATAAAGAGTAATATAACATTTTTTATTTGTTTTCTTAGGGAAAAATGCCTTTCATCAAAAACAGTTCAAGGTAAATTAATGCCCTGAAAGATACACAAGGTTTGCTTTCACTCACCTTGTAGAATTCTGCATACTCTCAGGTGTTCATATACTTTAGATATACCAATTATAAGCTATAAGCTATTTCCTTTTCCAATTTGGAAGCCTACTATAGGAAAAACAATCAGTACAAAGAACTGATTACAAAAATAAATCATTCAAAAGTGTTTTTTTTTCCCTCATTTTCTGTTCCACCTAACAGCAATTCTTCTCCAAAAAGAAACATGATTTTAATCAAAAAGAAAATTTACATTGAATTTTAACTGCCTATTTTCTATTGCTGTCCTAAAAAAAAGTAGAAAATATTTTTAAGTTCATATATCCAATCCCTTTGCTGTTTTTAAAATCATTAAATTTTTGGTACTAAGGATTGGGCGCAGATGGGGATCTACCTCTGCGTTACACCTCCAGCCCTCTTTATTTATTTATTTTCAGTTCTTGAAACAAGGTCTAAGTTACCACATTCTGGTCTCAAGACTGTGATCCTCCTGTCTCAACCTCCTAAGTACTAGGATTAGAGGCATGTGACACTGCTCCCAGCTCAATACTCTTTTCAGTAACGAAAATAGAAAATAGTTCCACAATTTCCAAGTTACTCAGAAATGTTAACTGAAATAATTATTCACTTCATTTAATATATGAGTAGCAATTTATTAATCAAAATAAAACTTCCAAATCATCCTCAATGGCTTATCTAAGTGGATATGAACACAAGTATAAAATCTGCTTCATAAAAATTATGATGTTTTTCAATAATACAAATAAGTTTAACTTCTAATTTTGCCATTTGCCCATTTTTGGAGATTGTCACTAATTTTTAAGTAAACATTTATAGAATACTTGACTTACAAGAGTTTTGACATTGTTCCTATTTGCATGGAGTTTGGGGTACAGTGATAAGATAACAAACAAGTATAAATAGATAAAAAGCAAATAGTGTATGTTCTCTGTAGATAATTAATTCAAAGTGATAGGATGAGATTGATGTGTGTGGGAAGCCTGGCATTTTTTTTTTGGGTTCCCATGAGAGATCTCTTTGGGAGATGATATTTAAACTGAGCCCAAAACTGGTAAAATAAACAATGCATGTAAAATCAGGAAGGACAAACTTCAAGAAGATAAAATAGCTACTACAAAGGCCCTTGGACAGGAAAAAAAACAAAACAAAATCCCCGAGTATCTATAGCTGGAGTCAGATGGGTAAGGAAGATGAGATGGAGGCAGAAAGAGGAGTAGAACTAAATCCTGCAGAATTTTGTTGTTTTTACTAATTTGACTTTTGACTTTGAATAAATGAATGACTTTGAGGAAGAATGAGTTGCTGCTGGGGAGGAGGGAGTTAAGAATTCTGCTGTGACCATGTGATTCATAGTCTCCTTCAAGGTGAAGATGTTGCATAGGCAGTTGCATATTTAAATGTGGAGTTGCAGGGCAGGTAACAGGGATGGAGAAATATATGAGAATATGGGCACTTACATAATGCTTAAATTGAGGATTGAATGAGATCATCCAAGGTGAGTGTGTGTTGACTGATTTAAATAATTATATATATATATGTACATATATATGCTTATATATAATACAAACATATACATATATGTGTCTCTTTAAGTATTTCAATATGTTAAAATAAACAAAGAAAAAGGTACAGGAGACTAAAACTGCTTATTTTTCACATTGACTTAGAAAATATATTTTAAATTATATAACAAAAGTAAAGAAAATCGTGCTGGGGTGTAGCTCAGTGATAGAGCACATGCCTCGCACGCATGAGGCCCTGAGTTCAATCTTCAGTATCACAAATTAATAATAATAATGATGATGATGATGATAATAATAATAGTATAAGAAACAATATAATGTGTCCCATGTGTTATTTAAATCTATCAGTTACATGAGTATGCATACAATAGTTGCTGAATATGTTTGCAAATATGTACATGTGTAAATATCATAAGTATCCATATAACAAATGAACTAATTACTTGGACAAAATGAATTCGTATATATGCAAACACTCACAGATAAACAGAATAAACCATCTCTCAACAAGTATTGGATAATCATGTTTTCAAGGTTGTCTGCCAACCTCACCAACAGATATTTTTTCCTGTTCACATTAAGCCAAATAGCTTTGCAATCCTAGCCATCTCAATGGCTCCTGTCTCTGTGTCTATCCCCATCAGTCCCTTCTCATTTTTCTGTTTCAGTGAACCCTCACCCTCTCATTTCTTGAAGATAACACACTTCTCACATATTCTTACTTTACATTGAAGGAAGCTTTCAGGGAGTCTAACAAAGAGCAATTACCTGAAGAATTATGTTTTTCCATCAGCAATAATTTCTGTCAATCTATTAATACAATAACTATGCAGGTACTCTATTCTAATGATATAAATGGGAACAATGGTAGCAATGATTTTTCTTCATCTTTTAAGACTTAGAAAAGTTTGAAGCAGCAACTCTCCTTTGCCAATTATGCTGAATTAAATTTATTTTTGTTAGAACACATGGTACTATTTTATGCAATCAACATTTCTGAAGAGGAAAATGTATTATGTACTCAACTACTTCAGATTTTAAAAGTGGAAAGAAAAATGAATATAATTCTAAGAAAATAAATTATAACTATATTTCTTAAGTAATATTTATTAAGATACATATTTGCTACCTTTCTTCATGACCTCCTTAACTCTCTGAATAAGAAGTAAACATCATAATAAATAACAGATGATTCCCAATAGATCTGCATTTCTCCATGTCAGACATAAGAAATACAAATACAAATCTGTAAAGTATGTGTGTGTGTGTGTGTGTGTATGTGTGTGTTTGTCACATGCCCTGTAAAGTGCACTGCATATAAAATATTTTGTGTTAGTGTTTTTGATGAATACAGATGATACATGACAAGGGAATCACTATATCTGCCCAATTAATGCATAGTCACTCAGTGAAATATGAGATCTGTCCTCAAGAAATATTTTGTAGGTTTCTCCTCATTGTTCCACTCCCAATCCCATTTCCTACCAAAAATACTCAGGGAGTATGGCCAAGCAAAGTTACCTTTTAATACAACACTCTCTGCTTTGTTAAGACTTAATATAATCAACCTGGCCTTCACAGCTCCGAGGATTCCCCATTATCAAACTTCTCTCTACCTTAGAGTTAAAATTCTATGATAAAAATAATTTAACACCTTTCAAAACATTTTTCTTATTCTTATTGCTCACTAAGTTCTATGTGCACGCATGTCCCTATCACTCCACTCTAAACTACATTATGATGTGAGACCACAATGCACAATTAAAGTATGTTAAAAAAAAAAAGTAGTATCAGCTGATTGTATACTTTAAAAAGAAACACCTTTTAGAAGATACTTCATTTATTGTCAATTTTAATTTCTTCTTTTGTGATGTGCCTATTTAGTTCAATTTTCCATTTTTAATTGGGTTATTTTTGGTTTTAGTGTTAAGTTTTTTAAGTTCTTTATATATTCTAGATATTAGTTCTCTATCAGAGTAGTATCTGGAAAAGATTTTCTCCCATTCTGTAAGCTGTCTGTTTAGACTCTTGATGGCTTATTCTGCTGCTACAGAGAGGATTTTTAACTTAATTTCATAATTTAATAAGAATTTATTAATTCTCATTTTAATTTCCTAAGCTTTGTCAGGTCTTATTGAGGAAGTTTTACTAGTGCCTATATGTTAAAGTGTTGGTCTTATGCCCTATTCTAGTAATTTATAGATTACGCTGTATTCTAGTAATTTCTAGATTATTCTAGTAATTGCTAGATTATGCCCTATTCTAGTAATTTCTAGTAATCCCTGATTTAATTTCTCAGTCTTTCATCCATCTTGAGTTGACCCTTGCACAGAGAGAGAGGTTGGGGTTTAATTCCATTCTTCTACAAATGAATCGCCAATTTTCACAACACCATTTGTTGAAAAGTCTGTCTTTTCTCCAACATATGTTTTTGGCACCTTTGTCAAAATAAACTGGCCAGGAGTTTGTGTCTTCTATTCTGTTCCATTGGCATATGTGTCTGTTTTTGTGCCAATATCATGCTGTTTTTATTACTATATCTCTGTAGTATAATTTGAAATCAGGTATTGTGAAGTTTGCTGCATGGTTCTTATTGCTGAGAATTGCTTTGGCTATTCTGTGTCTTGTTTTTCCATATGAATTTTAGGAATGTTTTATTCCAGGTCAGTGAAGCATTACATTGGTATTTTAATAGAGATTGCATCATTAGCAATCACAGTAATGTAAATAGGACTACACTGAGATTCCATCTAACTCCAGTTAGAATGGCAATCATCAAGATTATAAATAATAATAAATGCTGGCAAGGATATGGAGAAATAGGAGCCCTTATACACTGTTGGTGGGATTACAAATTAGTGCAGCTGTTATGGAGATTAGGGTGGAGGTTTCTTGGAACACTGAGAACAGAACCACCATATGATCCAGATATACCACTCCAGGGCATCTTTACAAAGGAACTGAAGTCAGACTACTACCATGATGCATACATAGCCATGTTTATAGGGGCACAAGAAATAAGCATTTATCTCACTGGCTCACAAATGTGGGTAAGGTTTTAGGGACATGGGGGCAAGAGATAAAACAATAGAAGATATCATAGAAAAACAGGTTGAGTGAATTGAAATTATATGACAAAATATTGGTACAGAACAAAGTGGTCAGCCTATGAACTTTTGGGTAAATTCCCTACAAATTTTAATTTAGTAATTATGGTATATAACTTATCATGCTCCTAATATCTTCTAAACTTCATACTGAATGTTTATATATGATTTTCTTTATGAAACAAGGTAATAAATCTACTCAGAATTTATGAACAAATGTTTATACCTAGATTTTAAAGATATCAGAAATAAGGACAATATAATATGTAAAGAACATGGTGAGTTTAAAGTGATTCTTTGGAAGCTGGCCTACTTAATACACATCTAGATATGAATTGACTTGGATCTCAGCTAAGAAAACTACTGAAGGAGCAGTGCAGTAAGTGAATTTCAGAATTAGACTGAAAACTACTCTTGGGGGAGTGGGATGGGATGACGAGTGAGACGACAAGAACAAGGTACATCCTGAAGTGGACAGGACATTAGTCTTTCACCCAGAGAAACAGCAGAAGTAGATTTATCATAAGGGTAAGTAAAATATAGACATCAGGGCTCCTCACTTACACAGGTTCCTTGCAAGGTCCTGAAACTAATTGTATGCCGTAGTTTTACAATTGCATTAATTAATTACCCCCTCCTGCAACCTCATATTGTTTCTGAAACCAAATGAAATAAAAAGCTGTTATATCTCTGCACTTGAGTTTAGCTGTCATTGCATTTAAGTAAAATGTAGATATGAAAGGTGGATAGCCTTCACTTTTTGAATGCATTAATATCTATCTCTTAAAAAAATAAGTCAGTATTTATTTGACTTATACCTAAAGAGATACTGAAAAATATAACCAGACATTTTAAAGTTTTCAGAACAGCAGAAGTTTGTAAGTCAGTCAGTAGTAAAATTGTACCATGGTTGACCGTCTAAGGGAAAACTCTGAGACTCCTGTTAGAAATAGAAAGGTTAATTCCTGTTGAGGAACCCTTTTTTGAGTGGACTCTGGATATATGAGTGAAAATGGGGGAAAGAAGTCAAGGTATTTTTACATGCCCAGGGAGAGTCTCCCAAAAATCTTAGAGGTTTTGTATGTTAAAATTTCTTTTGAAGCCAGGTGTGGTGCCACATGCTTGTAGTCATAGAACCTGGGGGGCTGAGACAGGAAGATCACAAGTTTGCAGCCAGCCTCAGACACTTAGTGAGGCCCTCTACAACTTAGTGACATTCAGTTTCAAAATAAATAATAATTAAAAAAATAGGGCCAGGGATGTAGCTCTGAGGTAGAATGCCCCTTGGGTACCACAAAATCCCTGGTACCACGCACAAAAAAATATTCTGAAATAGTTCACTCTTGATATAAAGATTCTATGTCATTTTGTAATATCAATTTATGAAAATGTTGTGTATTGAAGCCCCTCTCAGCAGGAAATACTTGGAAGGAATTGTGAGAGATTTCAGCACCATTGTTTGCTATCTTGTTTAAAGATATACATTCCTAGAGTGGACTGTTTCAGGTAAGCACATTTACATTCAGCAGAAAAACGCTTTCCTCGAACAATCACTGTATTCAAGCTGCTGGACTAAGGCATAGAGAAAGATACAAAATGTAATTAAGACATGTTCTTTGCCTTAGCTTCAATTATACAGCGTGTGCAATACCAGCAAGCTACTCTTTTCTGCAATAGATTCTGTGAATAAAAATAAACATTTTGCATGCTGCATGTGATAGGAATACAATTGATAATTATGAATCTATTAACTACATGTTTTCTAGTCACATTCTATGAATGTGTAACCTAAGGCAGGTGACAAAGACTCCCAGACATCAGTATTGTAGGATACATAACATTATTCTCTGAATTTCCTCAGGAACCACAGACTGGTTCCTGAGGAAATCCATTTATTTAAATCCATTTTAATACATAAATCCATTTTATTTAATTTAGCATTTAAAAACCTATTACACAGTCATCTTAACTTTCTTTGAAAACATCTACATTTTCTACACATAACCCCTCTGGTCAGTAACTAACTTTCCCTCACCACTCCAGTTGTACCAAGTTTGTCTCCATTTCTTTTCTTTAAGTAACTAAACACTATTCACTTTAAAGACTGTGTCAAGGGCTAGTCTCTACAACACTGTCTAAATACTAAATATTGAAAGTCATTCTTTTCAACTGTGGTAAAATACATATTAAGATTTAACCACCTTAATCAATTTTAAGTTTACAGTTCTATAGTATAAAGTACATTCACAATGTTGGGCAACTTATCTGCAGAACTCTGTTCATCTTATACAACTAAAACTCTACACCCATTAAGCAACAATTCCCAGTTTCCTCCTATGCCCAGACCATCAAAATCACCATGAAATTCTGGTCTCTGGATTTGATTACTCTAGTTACCTCATATAAGTGGAATAATATAATCTTTTTTGTGACTGGCTTACTAAATTTAGCATCATGTCCTCAAGATTTATCCATATTGTACCATGTGTCAGAATTTCTTTTCTTCTTAAGGATGACTAATATTCCATTGGATTTGTATACCATATTTTGTTTATCCATTCATCTTCAGTAGACATGGGTTACTGTCACTTTGAATAATATTGCTATGTGATGATGATTATTCCTTTAAGATCTAAAATGGGTATGGTAAGCAAATTCTGTGATAGAAAAATAAGCGATAATTATGAAACTTTTAACTACAAATTAGTGGCTACAAGGTTCTTAACTCTGGTATATACCCTACATAACCCCTCTCCTTGAGTAGGAACAGGACTTGAATATGATGGGAGGACGTTCCATGATACCATTACTGTGTGTGGCAGAAGGATTTTGCAAGTGTTATTAAAAATCTCTAATCTTGGTTTTGAGTCAATCAAAGTGGAGATTATATTGGGTAGGTCAGACAGGTGAACCCTTAAGAAGATAAAAGGATTTCCCTCTTTCCTTGGAAAAGTAAAGGACGATGTTTCTACCTGCCAAAGGAAGGGTTATTGGATAAGAATTTTAGTGCTTCTAAGAGCGGAAAGCTCTTGTCAGACAGTTTCATGTAAGATATTGATGAGCTTCAGATTTACCATCTCAAGGAATTGATCTGTGAACAACCAGTCATTCTGGAGAGAACCCAGAACTTGAAAGGAGAGTGCAATTTGGGCAAAAAAAAAAAACAAACAAACTTGATTTCAACATGCGGATGGCCTGAGCAGAGGACCCATCTAATTTTTACCCAAACTCATAACCAAATGGAAACTTTAAAATATAAACCTTAAAAATATAAACTTTAAAAAATAAATTTGTGTTTTTTAAGTGTCTATGTTTGTGGCACGCAACATTATATAGGAATAGAAAACTAATACATCTATCTTTGAATTGTACTTAGAAATCTTTCTCCATTTCCATTTGTTCTTAAACACAGGTTATAAATCATAATATGGCATCTCTATTAAACAGAAATAACTTTTTGGAGTATGAGACATGTAACATGTAATATCTTTAAGGGCTACTCATGATTGTTCAAGTTTTTACTCTATAATAATAATAATCACCATAATAATCATAATACTATTTTTCAAATATTTGTTTCCCCTATTATTTGTTACTTGTTATTTGTATGCATGGCTAATTCTCATAGTCAAGTGAATATCTGCATATTCTAATCTGTTATTAGTTAAGAAATTATAGGATCGTGGTGTTTGTATTGGGTCTATGGTGAGGATGACTAAGCTATAAAAGAGGATATGAGACACTATCCATCTTAAAATAAATTTCCTTCTTTATTTTCCTGAGTACCTCTCAGTATTTGACATTACCAGGAAAACAATGACATATATGTTTATGTGAGGGGAATATTAACATGAGAATATCAACTTATTGTCAATATTTTTGCTTATTTCTTTTTAAATTTTAATTGCTCATTCTGTATATTGGAAGCACTTTGCTAGGCAAAATCACCAGATGCAAAATAATGTTTTTGTCCTCAAATGGTCTGTTTTCAAATGACTCTACTGAGTCAGAGAAACTTGTATGAGCAGCATATAGAATGATTCCACCTCGATTTACAAATCAGAAAAGTGGGATATTCTATGTATTACTGTCGAGATCTATACCTCACATATCATTTTTTGACCCACCAATAGAGGATTTGTGTTAGAATTTATTTTCCCAGCAATAGCAATTTAGGGAAAAAGAAACAATGCTAGGAGGGGAAAGGGGGCAAAGATAAGCTAAGATGGCCTCTTGACAAAAATGAGTAGAAGCTCTACAAAAGATTGCTGTCAAATATTGTTTCAAGTATTTACCTATTTAAATGATTTTCTCATGTTTTTATACTTACCCTCCCCTGCCATTTAATCATTTGTGTTCTATACTCTTTCTGGACCATGAAGGCACATGTCTACCTCTGTGACTAGTTCAAATTCTCACATCTAAAAACTCCCTGGCATAAAATTTAGATTTGAAAGATCTAGAGATATTTCTATGTCCATCGCCACTTTCTGCAATATTCACCCAAGTACACAGCTCTAATGTGGTCACTTTATTATATTAGCTTTCTTTGAGAATGAGAAAAATGTCATTTTCTCTCATGTTTGCAGACATACAAGCGATAAAAGTGATAGAATGCTTTGTTAACACCCTACCCAAATGCAGCATCCTCCTTATTTGATTTTCAGCAGTCCTCCTTATTTGATTTTATTCCCCATCCCTCCTTCCCTCTGAGAACTTTAATGATCTTTGTACAGTACCGAGTAGAATATCATTTAAAACATAAAATAAATGTAAAATCTTTAAAATGGCACTCTGTTAATATTACTTCTGCAATAAACAATTGAGTGGGAACTAATCCTGCCAAGTTTCACTGCAAAATTAATATTACCGTCTTAATTATCAGGTTTAGTATGGAAAAAATGGACTGCGCTTATGATTAATGTAATCAGGAATATGGTACCTTTATCGTTAATTTTAAAACCACCTTTTTCTTTTATTCTTTGATAACTAAGAGCCTCCTGTTTGTTTTCTGTTGCTTGAAAAATGAGATCCTTAAATAATGCAGGTAAATGTAACCATTACTACCACTACCAACCCACTTCTAGATGATGGTATTTCTGCCTTACAATCAACTAGAGAAGGTACATTTGTAAGCTTCCATAATATACAACTAGACAATATAAAAGAGTAGCCCTTTCCTAGAAGAAAAATAAACCTACTGTAACTATAATAGCAATCTGTATTCCAGAGAACAAAGGTTCTGCTGTGAGGAGCCCAAGTGTTTGCTTTTTGCCAACATTCCCCCAAATCTACAGACATGTTCAGAAAGAATGCCTACACCTCCCATTCAACAATTAAAAGGGAGATCTTCCAAGCTTTGAAAGGTAATATTTGGGTTGCATTGGAACCTAGCATTTTATTTGTTGGATCTGATTCTGATTTAATGTTGACATACAAATCATTTAAGTCCTTTAAGTATTTTAAAGTAATTTCCTTAAATTACTCTTTATGTAATTTCTTTAAATGTTAAATAGATTTAAATGTAAGGATTAAATGTGAGAATACAAAGACAAATTGTTATCAGCTAAGAGGTTTCTTTTAAAATAGTATGAAGTTGCACAGTTTTCACAATAACTTTTACTTTTTAAGGCTCCCAAATATGCATTTAAAATAATTTTCATAATATGCTAAAATCTGATGTTACATTTGCTTTATGCATGAGATTATTTCTCACAGAAGCTTAAATGAGAAAGTTACTAAATTTCCTTATTGGTGACAAAAATATTTCCTTCAGTGATTATTGAAACACAGGGAATAAGTTTTATATTACATTCATACAACTTAAAGAAAATATTACCAAACATCATTATCTTAAACTATAATGTGGCCTTCTTTTTTTAACAAAATTCCCCTTTTGCTTTCCATCATGGACTTATTTTCTTTTAATCACCATTTTCTCTTTATTTACAAGGTTAAATTTAATTGTAGTTCAAATTTTATTGGCATTTAAGATAATGTTACCTGTTATAGTTATTATAATCATAATATTCTCATATCTGTACTAATCAGTCAAATTCTATAGTATTGGGATATTGAAAAACAACATATACTAAAATACAAAAATAATTTGGGGCATAGAGTCAGAATTCAGTTCAGATTCTGGCCTTCATACAAAATTTATTACCTCAGTTTCTTTATATGTAAAGTAGAATTAATAACAAATGAGATATTGGTGAATATTTAAAACTTGCTGCAAATATGGCTTTTCTGAAGCTGTACATAGCATTTCCTGCTTTAAATTTATTCTCCAAATTTTCTATCTCAGTAAGCAGTAAAATCAACAACTTAGTTTTCCAAATAAGAATCTAGATATTTATTCCTCACATAGGCCCAATTTAAACTTTGTCACCTAGGTCTTGCAATGGTAATATCTTAAAAGCAAAATTTTTCTCTGTGCCCACTGGCAATTCCTGGTCCAGGCCACAATTGTATTACACACAAGCTGTTCTTACCTCATAAAGGATCTTGATCCATCTTTTGTTCCTCTTATAGCCATTCTCCATTCTAAAGCCATAATAATTAAAAAAATATCCATGGAATTGTGTCATTTTCCAATTTAAAACATATTAGAAGCCAGGCATGTTGGTGCATTCCTGTAATCTCAGTACTTGGAAGGCTAAGACAAGAGGAGTGCATGTTAGAAATTAGCTTCAGCAATTTAGCTAGACACTCAGCAACCTAGGGAGACCTTGTTTCAAAATTTTAAAAATGAGGATGTAGCTCAAAGGTAGCATGTCTCTGAGATCAATCACCAGTACTACCAAAACAAACAAACAAACAAACACCCCCAAAACATGTTATACTTCTCTTTTCTCTTGGAATAGAAACACACTTAAGACAGCTCACAGGGGCCCTGTGATGCGACTCCTTCCTCTCAGCTGAACCCCTGCTTTCTTGGTTGCACATTTAGTCCCACAGACTCTCTAAGCAATAGAACAGGCCTGATTCTTTGCCTGGAAGACTCTTATCTCTTCCCTTTCTGGCTAAATCTTACTCATATTCAAGTTTCAAGCATCATTTCTTCAATGGGATTTTTATGATGCCAAGTTTGGCCTAAATCACCTTGCATTCTCTACAAACAATACTGGAATTGCCAATTAAGACTTGATCTTTCCCAAGAGACAATGAGTTTGGATTGAGGGAAGATAAGAGAGAACAGGAGCGATGAAAAAGAATCAGGATATAAAGATCATGATGTTTGTAGGGAGAGCTGCACAGTAAATTCCCTCCCTTTGATCCCTCTCTTAGAGGAGCAGAGAGAGCCTAAGTGCCCTCATCTCCCCTCCAGGGAGGGAGGTTTCCACTGAGCTATGCAGAGAGTTTATTATAAGACCTAAGTCATTGGAGGGAGAAGGGAAACGTTGTATAACACCCACCTGAGAAATCTGAAAAGCAAGGATAGGCTAAATGTTTTTATGGTGGGAGCAACCTGCCCTCTTTCTGGATCTGAGCAAGGATTAAAAATATACTTACCCTGGACCACATGTGGACCATATAAATAGAAAAAAAGAGGTCTGGAGCCTACTGTTCCTGAGGAGAGCCTGGAAGGGAGAGGGACTCTCATGAGCAAGTGATTGGGTGCAGTGAGTCACCAGCAAAACAGAAGCTGGAAGGATTGGAGCCCAGGGAGGTGGCAGCATCCCCGGCATCAGGAGAGTTTCCACTGAAGGTGAACCTAGTGATGAGGATATTAACAGACAGCAGCTTCTATTAGTAGTGTTGGGGCATTCCCATAGACAAAACTTTTGTGCTTCTTCTTTCCTTCTTCTCAAGTAATTGTCTACAAGGAACAAAAAAGCTAATAGGCACAAACGAAGGCAGAGTGTGGAAGGAACAGAGGCCACTATACCATCTCACTCCTGTTTTTGAAAGATAGTGGCTGCCAAAGAGTAGCCTCATCTGGCAGGAAAGAGAGATCATTTATCTCTGAAGAAAGATGAAAATACTGACTAATATCTTTGAGACAGGCATTTAAACCCAAGAATCTAAGAATAAGCAAAATATTTAAGAATGAGCAGAAAACTCATGGGTAGGTGACTGAGTCCCAACTGAGGGCTAGAAGATAATTACTGGCACCAAATAAATGTTTAAAAAGCAACAGGAGGCAAGATTGTGTTTTCATTAGGCTACATTTTGTGCTTTTCAACATTTATTACACTTCAACACCAATTTCAATATCCGTCACAACAGTCATTAAAATGAGTCACTGTGGAAGCGAGCAGTGGGTGGTGGGTAGGGGTGGAAAATTAAAGGTGAGCCTACAAAATGGGCCCAGAACACCACATCAGATTAAGTTTCCTTTCTAGTGTTAATGAGAATCTCATCTGTCAGAATTATGAATTAGCATTCTTTGTGCTAGAAATGCTTATTATGAGTGGCAATCAGAATCCATTCTAAGTGTTTTAACATAACAAATTTTGATTTTTTATGTGAATAGTATATAAGGCAAAATGTAAATTTCTCAAAAGTCTATATGTAAGCTAATTGAATAGGACATATAAATGACTGCTTCTCTAAAGATCTATATTTACATGTCAATAAATTTGCAAGTGAGACTAAATATACTGTTTTGAATGGAATCTTAACTCTACTGAAGACAGCCTTAGTCTACCTTTCCCCTTCTCACACTGGTCTCTCAATTCATTCAAAAAGGAAATTTGGTATTTCAGATGAAATCATTTGATAAGCCTAATTGTAAGAATCCTACATCAGGCTGACAGAAAGAACATAATGGAAATGTTTTAATGGAACACCAGCATTGGAACCTGACTAGCCTATATATGATGCAATCCCCAACATTTACTAGATTGATAAGCAAATTAATCAACTGTCCTATGAACTAGTGTCTCAAATAAGACTATAGTACTACCTCATAGGACTAAATAATCTATACATGTTAAATATATAGTGTGCTATAAAATGAGATAAGCATGCTAATCCAATGAAAGTGTTCACATACATACACAGGAAACCTATTTAGTCTTACTTACAGAATTAAATTAATAATTTGTCCTTAAAAATGCCATTTTAGGAAAAATTGATTTTAAAAATGTTTTGCATCCAAACCAGAAGCTTATCTATCAAACATTATAGTATGCTCCCTTTAACTTTTATAAAAGCAAATAAAAATCTGAACAATTAATGTGTTTTATTAGAACCAGAACAAATGATTACAATAAAAATAAGGAATTTCTATTAACACATGAATAAATAGGCCCATTTATTTTATATACTTTGAAAAGTATGCATATATATGTATATATATTCAAATATATAAGAAATCTCAAATATATATGAAAACTAATATACTGCAAATGCCATCTAAAATATGTTAAAGACAATTGAGATATTCAATAAATAACTTAGAGATAACTGGCTAGCCATTTAAGAAAAGCAATTCCTAGTTTACTGGTTAAACACAATACATTTCAGATATTAAAATGAAGTATACAATAGAGAAATAATTTAAATACTAGAAAAATATAAATGTGTGCTTTCACACACCTGAGATTTTATCACTAAAGCATATTAAACACAGTAAATATATGAAAAGGATGCTAGAATTTAGAAGAGAACACAATGATTAAAAAAGCCATAAATAGCAAAAACAAAAATTAAAACAAAACCTAATAAAGTGAGCAAAATTAACAAAAAAGTGTCATAAGTAGATTAAAGGTAGAAACCATAACAGAACTTCTTATGCATAATCATAGGAGCTGGGTTTTATTACAGAGACATGTCCACTGTGGCCTGATTACTTTGTCAGAGGATCCCATTTATTGGGGACCATTGTTTTAAATGGCCCCAGAATGTCCTTCCCCAGGAGAAGCAGCTATTAAAGAAAATTAGAGCTAGAGGTGACTTTAGAGATCACTCTGGTCCTCTCTTTGCATTTCACATACATGATAACTAAGACTTGATGAAGTTAAATCACTTGCTATAATAGAGATACATATAAGATGCATTAAGAGCAGAAAAAGAATTCTATCTTGGAGAACAAGGAGGTCAAAGAAATCTTTGGGAAGAAGGGACCATTCCACTTGAATTTAGAATGACGAGTAATAATTTCCTATGGGGAGGAAAATTCCACATTAAAAACAAAATAAAACAAAAAAAATGTATGTTCAATAGCCAGAGGTACAACACAGAAAGTTTTGTCTAGCACATTATAAATTGTTAGGCATGACTGAAGGTATTGATGGTGCTAAATAGATTTTAAAATATGGGCTATGAACTAAATATGTTTCACTAGCTAATTTTGATGCTATCCTATAAGAGATAGGGACTCCAAACTCTAAAACAACAGGGTTATGAAACAGCATCATGTTGCATTTCAGAAAGCAACTGTGATGGCTGCTTGAAGGTGGATAAGAGGGAATTTGGAGAATAAAAAAGATACATCCCACCTGCAAGATCCTGCTGAAATATTCTAGTAAGTCTTTGGGGTTCTACCTTGGCACAATGAACCCTTTTTTTTCTTCTTTATAGTTTTTATAGAATTCTATTCCTTGTGCATTTGTTACAACTGCATATATGAATTTTTAGCTTTCTGACTAAAATGAGATTCTACAGAAGAGAGGAATGTGTTTCACAGTCACTCTCCCTACTAAAAGAAACTCTCCACATAGCCAGTACTAAAATGATCATTTCAATAACACATGAGCCTCGAATCTCCATCAATTCAAAAAAGAATAGGTATGTATCCTATGCCAGTGAGCCTCTTGTAAGAAAAATATAGTACCTAGACAAAACAGTATAGCCTAGAACTGTACATATATTTGTTAGGTATGTGGCCTATATTATCTTATGTATGTATACTTATGTATATACACTTATGTATATTTATGTATATCTTATGTATGTATATTTTATCTATCTATAACTATAATGTAGACAAAAAAAAGAGGTACAGAAAGATAAATGAGTAGGCATGTAGTATTTACTTCCATAAACTAAAATATAAAAGCACACTCTGTAGATAAATTGCCAATTGAAATAGGCCTTAAGAGTGGCACACACCTATAATCCCAGGACTTGAGAATCTGAGAGAGAAAGTTTTCAAATTTGAGGCCAGTATTTGTAACTTAGTGAGACCCTCTTTCAAAATGAAAAGGCATTGTGGGTATAGCTCAGTGGAAACCTATCCCCTACCTTGCCCCCAGATTCAGTCCCCAATAACACACACTAACCCCCCCCACACACACACACAGGGGGGAGGGGGGACCCCAGTACTTGGGAGGCTGAGACAGAAGGATCATATCATAGGTTTAAGGCCAGCCTCAGCAACATAGCAAGGCTATCAGAAATTTGGTAAGACCCTGTTTCTAAAAGAATTTAGTGAGACCCTGTTTCAAAATAAAAATTATAAAATAGGGCTGGGGGCACAACTCAGAGGTAGAATACCTCTGAGTTCAATCCTTGTTATCACAAAAAAAAAAAAAAAAGAGGAAAAGATAAAAGATCACTTAATACAGAGATAGCTAAGTAATTTAATGATATTTATTGGAGAGGAAAGAGAAAATACGATGTTAAGACATAAAACAAAATGTATCAAATATCTTCTCAGTATTAAAGCTTTTCTTTTTGCAGTATTAGGGATTGAACTCAGGGGCGTTCTACCTCCAAGCTATACCCCCCAGCCCTATTTTTTATTCTTTATTTTGAAACCGGGTCTTGCTAAGTTGCGGAGTGTCTCACTAGGTAGCTGAGGCTGGCCTCGAACCCGGACCTTCCAGTCTCAGCCTCCCGAATGCTGGGATTACAAGCGTGCGCCACCATGCCCGGCTATATTAAAGCTTTCTTATCACTGTGAGTGTTGCTAACAGTATATTTCTTTGACTTTGGGTTAAAAGAGAGGATACACATATTGTGATACAGGTTTGTAGCTTCCACTTCCATAACACTTTTTTCTATGTGCACAGATGTATGTGTATATGACTTTGTTCCCCTTTAATTGACATGATGAAACATAATTCACTCAGTCATGTAGTTTTATTAGACCCTTCTAGAAAAATCACTAGAGTTCCTCACCAGAGCTTCGGATGCAAACATTATTTGCTAAGATGTGTTCAGACATCCTTCCCTGGAAGTTACTTTGGTACTAAGGATTGTCTAGTATGGATATAAAATTATTAGAATTTGGTAAATTAATGTTTTCCTCTGTGAGTTAAGGAATTTCTATTAGGGTGTCTAAATCTTTGACAATATTAGTACAAACTGTCCAAGACCACTTACCAAGAAAGCAACTTCATTTTTTTTCAATGCAATAGGAATAAAGGTAATTTTGTTTCCTGAGAATTTAGCATAATAAATATCACTGGTTATTTCTCATCTGTTCCATGTGACACATTTCCATGCATACTTATATATACATTTATAAATGTCTAAATTAACAACCAGATTGCTTTACTTTTCAAAAATTGATTACTATCGCAGTTTCCACATACTTCCCTAATTCAGTGTCAAGTTTGTGCTTAGAAGAGAACGGGAAATATTTGGCAAGAAGTGAGAATGGAGAGGAAGTAGAAACTGCGTGAATGTGCCTATAATGACTTAAACAGATTACATATCATTAAGATCCCTCTGGGATAGCAAGGTCAAAGTGAGTGTCCGTATTTACTGCTCATCATTGAAAGTCAGGGAGTAGAGTACAGTCACTCTCTAAGAACTATTACCCAACTTCATAGAGCTAGAATTAATTCACAGAATTTAATGCTTAGTTGAAATGGAAATGTGCTTGTTCTCAATGAAGTGATGATGGAGGTGCCTGTAACAATTGGAGGTCTGAACTGGAATTATTTAATAAGTAGTCTGGTTGGAAGCAATTGGTCTCCCAGGAATGTTAGGTAATTTTCCCTCAATTTGAGTTAAACATCATGCCAGAAAAAGAACCCTAATGACTAATCGCAAAGTGACTGCTGAACAGTCTTCTCTCTTCCTTAATGAAAGCCACAAAGGAATATTAGGGTGAAAATAGCCACCGTTACTCATTTGATTAGGTTTTAAGAGACTCTTTCTCTAGGATGTAGAGCAACAGAAGTGAATCTGAAGTCCTCTGGTTGGCTCTTACTTGTGCCCTAAATTCCTGCAAGAGAATGTATAAAGTGGATTTTCAGGAGAGTAGAGGAACTTGATGGCTTTCCACAGCAACTTAATAAATAAACCACAGCCTCAGAAGCCTTACATTACAAACTCAAATATGGGCTGGGTATGGTGGTACACCCCAGAAATCCCAACATTTGAGAGACTGAGTCAGGAGGATTGCAGATTCAAGGTCAGCCTCAGCAACTTACTGAGGCTCTCAGCAACCTAGTGAGACTGTTTCCAAATAAAAAATAAAATAGGACTAGGGTGTAGCTCAGAAGTAGAATGTCCCTGAGCTCTATCTCCAGAACTACCCCCCACCTAGAAAATATGACGTTGGTTTAATATGGAAAACGATTGATAAAAGTGAAAGCATCCATGTGTCTTTCTATAGGAGTATAAGCATGAATGTATGGATTTTTAATATTACACATGTGGATTTCCTGTTAAAATATCATAACCTCAACAATGTGATATGCCCTTAATGGGCAGTCTGACCATCTTTTTTTTTTTTTTTTTTTTTTTTGCGGTACTGGGGATTAAACTCAGTGGCACTCTACCTCTGAACTATACCCCCAGCCCTATTTTTTATTCTTTATTTTGAAACAGGGTCTCACTAAGTTGCGGAGTGCCTCACTAAGTAGCTGAGGTTGGCTGGCCATAAACCCGGATCCTCCGGTCTCGGCCTCCCAAATGCTGGGATTACAAGCATACCACCATACCAGGCTTAGTCTGACCATCTTAATATATGCACTAGTACCTTTAAGAGTTATCCAGGAAGGAAGTCATTTGAATGAAAGAGCAAGTTCCTTAACATTTTCCAATTCTGCCTACAACCTCCTCTTTGGGGTTACAACAATCATTGAGCAAAATTCTGAGCCAGTGAATACCCAGATACCCCAAAGATTCTCAAGGAGCAAACTCGATCTGCCCTTGGCAGGTACTAGCTCATGCTATATTATTTGATTTTCAAGATGGTACCCAGGTGAAATATAGCACAATGTCATTTTGCCTTCAGCAATGTGTTTTAATCTGAAGGTCAGGGTCTGGGATTCAGAAATATACGTTATAGTTTTATTTCTGTCATTTTTTTTTAAATCACTGAAGCCATTGAAATTCTCCATGATTCAGTCTCAAGAATTAGGGTAGACTGATATTGTTGAAAAAAGAGTAGGCAAGGGAAATGAGAAATGAGGTCTAAACCACCAAAAACTGTTTGAATTGTGAATTTGCATTAAGGAAATTAGACGTCTTCAACATGGCCATCTTGTCTACCATATGAGGTTGCCAGAAATTTTCAATCCAAACTATAACATATTCCTAAATAAACAGTAGGTGAAAAAAGAAGAAACCACAAGGAAAGTTAGAAAATACTTTAAGATGGATGAAAAAAGGCTCAAAATATTATAACAAGATACATAAATAAAGAAGTGCTCAAATGAAAAATTATTGATGTGACCTCTATAATAAAAAGGAAAAATTTATATTTTTTTCCTTAAAAAAATAAGAAAACCTACAGCAAGCACAAAAAAGAAACAGTAAATAGATGGTACAAGTAAATGAAAGTAATAAAGGAAAAACAATAGTGAAAATTAGCAAAACCAAGTTAATTATTTGATAAGTTTGACAAAATTGACAATCTTACTGAGAGGTTAAAAAAAGGGGGGGAATCAAAGTAATCTGTAATGAAAGAGTATATATCACCATTAATCTTACATAAGTAAAAATAATTAAAAGAGAATTTCATGGACAAGTAGAAATATCCATACTTTTAAGTAACTTGGATTTAAAATTGTCAAGTCCTAGAAACACTCAAAGCACTAAAAGTGATTTATGAAGAAATAGAAAATCAGTAGAGACTTATATAAAGGGATTTTTTAAGTAATTTTAAAAACATCTCACAAAGAAATGTCAGACTCACATGTCTTCACTGGTATATTATAGCACATATTCATGAAAGAATTGATACCAATTTTTCACAAACCTTCCCATGTCAAGTCAAAAACATAGGCAAATCAGAAACATTCTCATTCTATGAGAAACATTCAGTTATTCTATGAGGCCAATATTAACCAAATAAAGACAACACAAGTAACAAAACTATCCCTTATAAAAATAGATGCAAAAATCCTGAAAATAATATTAGCAAGCTAATCCAGCAGTCTTCAAATAGGATTATATACCATGGCCAAGTGTGATTGATGCCAGAAATAAAAGATTGCTATAATACTTGAAAAATTAATTAACATAATTCACCATATTAATAGAATAAGGGACAAAATCCATACAATCATCTTAATTGGTACAGAAAAAGCATTTGACAAAATCCAAAATCCTGCTGTGAAAAAAAAAAAAAAAACTTAAATGAACAGGATTAGAATGGAACTGACTCAACTTTAAATGGAGGTCTTTGAAAAACCTTAAGTGAACCTCATACTCGATGAAGAAAGATTAAATATTTCCTTCCAAGACTAGAAACAAGACAAATACATGTATTCCTACCACATCTACTAACTATTATGCTTAAAGTTCTACTCAGGGTAATTAGATTGTTTCAGAAAGGGTATCTAATTTGGAAGTTCAGATTGGAACAAAGAAGAAAGATTTCTCTACTTGTAGATGACATGATCTTATACAGAGAGAATCGTAAGAAGTATATAGACACACAAATATATACACATAAGAAGTATATAGACACACAAATATATACACACATACACATATACACAACTATTAGAATTCTTAAATAAATTCAGCAAGATTGCATAAGATAAAATAATATACAAAAGTAAATCTTATTTTACACAGCAATAAAAAATTCAAAAACAAAATTAAGACAATTTCATTCATAATAGGATCAAAATTGTTTAATAAATTTTTAAAAGGAAGTACAAGATTTAAATACTGAAAACTAAGTTATATTTTTGAAAAAATTAAAGGTCTAGGTAACTAGAATGATAGCTCTTGTTTCCAAATTGGAACACTATATTTTTAAGATGACAGTATTTCTCAAGTTGATCTATAAACTCAACACAATTCTTATCAAAATTTCAGATGGCATCCTTGTATAAATTGACAAGTTGATAATAAAATTCAAGTAGAAGTCCAAAGAACACAGAAAAATCAAAATAGTCTTTAAAAAAAGATAGAAGATTCATACTTCCTAATTTTACAACTTGCTACAAAGCCAAAATAATTAAAAAGTGTGGTAATGACAGAATATGATGCACATATAGTAAATGGAATAAATTTGACAGTCCGGAATTAAAGAAAGTCATACATTTTGGGGTTGATGTTTTTCTTGGGTATCAAGACAGTTGAGGAAAGACTATTCATTCAAGCAAATCATGTGGGAACAATTAGACATGTAAATGCAAAATAATGAAGTTATCTCTCTCTGTGTCTCTGTATCATATCATTTGGGAAAAATTACCTCAACGTGGATCAAAGATATGAATACAAGATTTCAAACTATGAAGCAGAAGAAAACATGAGCAAATCTTCATGATGTTGGATGAGGCTTTATGTCCTTAAATACCCTGAATTTTAGAATCGAAATTTAATCTTTATTTTCTTATAAAAACAATCATGTCAATGATTCTATATTTGGTATTCTCACTCTACAACAAAAAGTCTCTTTTCCAGATGTCACATGCCTGTAATCTCAGTACTGGGAAGGCTGAGACAGGAAGATCGCAGTTTTTGGAGCAGCTTCAGCAACTTAGCAAGACCCTGTTTCAAACTAAAAAATAAAATAGGGGTAAGGTGTAGCTCAGAGGTATAATGACTGTGGGTTCAATCCTCAGTACCAAAATGAAAAAAAAAAAAAAAAACGGTTTGTCATTTTAGACTTTTTATACTCTATCTGAAACTTTCAGATAAACAAATTATACATAAATAATTTTCATTATTTTTAAAGTTTTGCTCTCACATTGTATTTACTTCTGGTTTAGATGAGTTGAGAATCAGTAACAGAAACCAACCAGCAATAATAATTCACATAGTAACATGGCTCTGACATTACTAAACCTCAACTTCACTGTATTTCACTTTTGAGGAAGTATAGGAAAAATACCTGCTAGATATAGTTTCTTTGGGAATCTATAATTTTATCTACCATATTAATGATTTCTTTGTAGATATATAAAAGCCCTTGATTTAAAAATATTTGTTTAATAATGTTCTCTATGATCGAATCCATACTATGTTTCCAAGCTAAAGCTGACCTTTTTATGGGTGTGAAATAACTCCAATTGAAGTAGACAGAAGAAATGATAAAAACCACTCTGGAATACAGTTTAAATCAATATTCATTGATTTCTGGAACTCTATATTCAAAGAGTGATAAACAGAGGCAGATCCTAAAAGACCTGGCCACAGACATGAATCAGAGAGAGAATACTTCTACGAGGGAATGCCGCCACAAGTTTTCAGGAACAAATTGCGCAGTCAGGTGGTAGCAGCTTCATCAAGGCAATGTTTGTGTACACAAGACAATAATCTTCCATCACCATTCAAGTCATTAAAAGCTATAAATGGCTACATGAAAATGTGTAGTTTAAATAATGTTCAATCAAAATATTTATTCATGAGGAGGAACACTTCAACAATAGATTCACCAAATATATCATTTGTCTTTTTGGCTTTTGTCATGATAGCAGCTTGCTGTTGTTGTAAAGTTATGATAAAACATATGACATTTGAAATAATTGTCTACATTGGCTAAATAGTCTTTCCCCAGCAATTTAAATCATAATTGGAAAGGCACATCTACTTTTCTGGCCTGGGTAAGTCATTTCATTTGGTTGGATCATGTTAATGAAGACAATGGGCATTTATTGAAGACTTACTATGTGCCAGTCATAACAGACAGCTACTTTTTTTTTTTTTGGACTGTTGATTGAATCCAGAGGCATTCTAACTCTGAGCTACATCTCCAGCCATATATATATTTTAAACACTCTCACTAAGTTGATGAGTTTCACTACTTGCTGAGGCTGTCCTTGAACCTGTGATCCTCCTGTTTCAACCTCCCAGTTACTGGTATTACAGACATGCACCATGATAATTGGCTTAACAGCTACTTATTTACTCATTTGCTATATTTAATTCTCCCAGCAACATCATGGAATAAGCACTAGAATTCCACTTTTACAGAAGGGAGTACTGAGACTCACGGGAATAAAGCACTATCCTTTGGGACAGAGAGAGCAAAACAGCAAAGCTTAGATTCAAATTATTTCTGACTCCAAATGCTCTTACTGTCCATAGTATCTCTCTATAGAGTAACATATAAATGTTTGCATTTAAGCCAAGGGATAGTGGATGTGAATACAAAAGTTACAAAGCCAATCTAACTCTGCTAACTTAATGGATAATAACCTCAAAAAGTGATTAAGAGAATATTACTAATTCTACTGGTATAATGCTTGTCGTCTGTGAATCTAGGGTTAACTTATTGAAACACTGTATTCCACACTGCTCTGGGTGTCATGGTAGCAGGGTAAGTATAGGAAGTAGAGTAGAAAGACGACAGTCCTCCATACTCAAAATGTCTAAAATTCACAAACTTCAAATTTTATCATCCTGTATCCACATTCACAGTATAGCATCCCTCTGGCAGATACAATGGTTACATGTTAGAGTAGAACATTGATTGGAACAGAGACAGGGGGAGCAGTTCCTCTAGGATGAATTCCTTGGAGAAAGATGGATGCTTGACAAAGAAATCAAGGGGGATTGGCAGTAAGAATTCACTCCCTCAATTAGAATACTGAGAACTTATTTTAGATCTGCTAGTCAAATCTCATCATGATATATGGAAGACTTGTTCATGATCTCCCACTGCTACTTTAGTTTTATGGCCCATTTCTAGCTTCTGCTGCCCTGATTGACTCATTCAACAATACAAGTCAACATATATTTACTAAGATACCAAGATAGGTAAAGGAGATACTAAGGAAAGGAAGAAAGTTTGAGTTTATTAGGAGAAATAACATTAACTACATAGTTAAGCAAATATGTATAAGATTGGAGATTAGTGCTGAGAAGCAAAGGACTATTGTCCTAAGAAAACATAAATATAAGAAACCTTAACTTGGGCTTGAGAAAATGATGCCTGCACCAAGTCTACAGTTGAGTAGAGATCAGTTAGGGGAAAGGAGTAGGAGAGTGGGAAGTTTGCTAGGCAGACAGAGCAGCAGTACCTGTGGGAAGAAGGAAGAAAGAGTATTAAGAATTCAGAACATCAGTGTTAGAGGGGCTAGAAAGGCAAGCTGGGGCCAACCCATGAAAGGGACACAGAGACCATGTTCCAGGCTTTTTGTTAAGGGTTGTAACCTTGATCTTAACAACAATTGGAAGTCACTTCAGGAGTTAAGATGCATTTGTGTCATTGTCAGAGGAGGATGATAGGTTTGTATTTTAAAATTCCTACTCTTGTATAAGGAAGGCACAGCTGGAGTGAATGCCTATTGCCCAAGTATGAAAAGAATTAACCCACTGGGGAAATTTGATTTTAGATTAAATCAGGGGCTTGATGATCATTGTATGGCACTTTGAACATAAATAATACTCAGAACATTGTGACCAGAGCAATAAATTACACAAAGTAAATAATACATAAATAAGTACTTGCCATGTTAAAGATGAGAAAAACAAGGTCTAAAAAAAGGAAATGTTTGCCTCAAATATTCACCATAAAACCAGGAGTAGAACTCAGGAGTGTTGATTCTAAGTCTAATGATCTTCCCACTCATCTAAGATGATTCAGGATGAATGTTTTATTTGAAGGAGTAAAAAAACTAAAGAGGTGATCTTGAAATACAATAATGATGTCTTTTCTAAAGGCATTGTATTTCATTCATTGGAGTTGCAAAGTACTGACTAATAAAATTTAGTATCACACTCTGAATGCCTGAAAGAAAACCAAATAAACAAATGTGAAACTTTGATAAACATTGTTCTCTCAGAGAAAGTCCTAGCTGAATACACATATCATATTTACACTAGCCAATTGGGGAGAAATTTAATAAAGAGATTATTACTCAAGTTATGGGCAGGATATTAGGAAAATCAAAAAGAATAGCAGAGTATCCTGGAGCTAGCAACAATTGGTAACCATTCATCTCCCCTCACCCAAGGGATAACAAAAGAAGGGCTTGGGGATGTAGGTCAGTGGTAGAGTGATTTCTTGCCTAGCATGTGAGAGGCCCTGGGTTTGAATCTCAGTGAAGAAAAAGAGGAAGAGTAGGAAGGGGGAGAGTAGAAGTCAGCCCCAGGTAGCTAGCCAACTTGACAGGAATGAGTCAGATAATAAATACGGGCTCCCATTCACCTACTCTTATCTCCCGTTGGTTAAACACAATTGAAATTCAGAAACAAGAAAAACAAGAAATTCCCTTCATGAGGAACTTTTCTTGTGCACAAAGCAGGGTGAATTAGAGTGACAAATGGATTTGAGCAGGTAGGGGGTACAATGAGGGACAAACAGAAAACATACAATTTCCTTTGAGTTGCTTGTGCTTTGGAGGTCCCTCAAAAATTACCAGAGTCGAACAAATACATCAGAAGAGATGGAGGCTGTACCTACACAGTCAAATAATCCTTATTTTTCTACATTCATAGGCTTATGAATTTCTAGGAATTATTTTAAATTTAGATATGGGGAAATATGTATTGCACTACATTGTTCAAGATAAGAGATGGTCCAGGGCAGAAGAAAAATATACAATTTGGGATGATGATTTATACTTTGTAAATGATCGAGAAGCACTCTACATACCCTCAACTTGTGAGCAAAGTGTCATCTGGAATTTGTGAGCCATCCAAGAAGGCAGACATGGAATTGGACATTAGCCTGTTGCATACCACTAGAAGTTAGGCGTAAGTAAAATGGGATAGGCGACCATCCTGCCAAAACTTAGCTTGGCATTTTCCTTCATTTGTCATTTTTAACCTTTTAGTTATAGCCAGCATTAGCTGTAAAAATACACAGTTGCAAACCAAATTTCCTAGTAGCAATATAAAAGCTGCACAATGTATGCCAATTGTATCCAGGTAACTAATTAGATAAGCAAAGTGTCAAAACAAGCTGCCTAAATTATTGCCTTTTGAAAACACTAAACACAGCATAATGATGCACATCTAAGTAAGAAATAATCTCAGGATTGTGGCTTATAATGCAAGGAGTAGTAAATCACTCCATTCAGGCTAATTCTTAGTAGGTTAATCACATATTTATTCAACATGTTTAATGGAAAATAAAAATGCTTCAAAATAAATTGGTTTTGATTATTATTATTTCAACATGCAATTTCAAAAATATAATACTTACATCTATATGGAGCTTAGATTACCAGATATTCTGATTAATACCTAGTGAAGGTTCTTAACAACTTGGGAAAGGTGACAATTACCTCTATTTTATATGATATTTGTAGAATCAGTGCCTTAGATTTGGAATAGATATTTTAAGATCCATTTGGTGCTGTATTTCTCAAGTTAATATTCTCTCACAACCAGACACTAAGGTAGTTTTTCTAGAAAAGCTCTAGGAATTTGCATTTTTGAACATCTTGTAGGTGATTTTAAGAGGCTGTAAGGTTTGGGATTTCTGGGGCTAGACCAACTATACACACAGCACCTTCATCTCCTCTCTTCTCACCAACTAATCTTTTACACCTCGTTTAAAATTTGCTGGTTACAGGGTCCTAGCCATTTCAAGAAGCAACCCATCACATCTTAGGACAGTGTTATTGTTTAAGTTCTTAAATTGTAGAAAAGACTAAAATCCGGGTGTTAGTTTTTTAACTGCAGGACTATTTTTTTTTGTTTTGTTTTGTTTTTACAACAACACATCTATTGTCTCTCAGACATAATGAAAATGAGCATAACACATGTTAAGAAAATTTTCTTAAAACTAAAGCCCTTAAAAAGATCTTCATACGACTTTCTCTTAAAGTTCTAATTAATGGCTTTGATTAATCCAATTCTCATTCACAAGACAAGCTATACTTATTTTCTAAGACTGCTGTAATTGTTACAGGGCATTGAAGACTTCTTGAGGTAATACCTGTCTTGGACATTGAAATATAATATGTAATATAAGTACTGTAAGAGTATAGTACAACTTGGATGAAAAATGAAATAAAATTATACAATGAATGAATTAATTGTATGTGTCAGGCATTTTAATTAAATAGCCTTTGGCATTTCTCAGAAAGGCTGAGTCACCTGAAACAAACTCATATTAGACTTTCATTTCTGTGGGTAGTATATCTAATTGTATATGGGCTATCTCAGAGTCAATAGGTTAAAAAAAATAAAAAATAAAAAATAAAAGCAATTAGTGTTATATAAGACATGGATAAAAAGTAAAGATATTGGATTCTCTATTTCTTAAATTATTCTATTGTTAATAAATTTATTAGCTATAGAGAAACACATCAGGCCATATCAGTTGTTTTAGAAATTGTTCTTAAGAGTTAATTGAATTGAGCAGCAAAATATTGATATAATGCTATGGAACTAAGAAAACATTTCTATGTGATCTCATTTGTTTTTAAGTTTTATTGCCAAAATTATGTATAAAAAATTACCTTCACTTGAAAATAAGAAATAATACAAATAAATCTGTTATGGCTATAAACTTGTTTCAGACATTTGTATTTCTTCTATTGCAACATTTATGATAATATGTCAGCATGTTGGAATCTAGTAGCTAGGAATATGTCTTAAGTTACTTGTAGTTTTAACCTGAGACTTTTAAATTTAATCTGCATATTAAGATATTTAAGCTAAATCAGAATTTAAGTATGCACGACTAATCTGCTAAGAAACAAACACCAAAAGAATGAAAATATCTTACATGCACATCACTTGATTAATGGTGAACCTATTATTTAAATTAATTTAAATGTTTAAAGACATTTCCAAGGGTCTGAATTAACCTAATTTATATCACTATTTACACTTAGTATTAAAAACATCATTTTAAAATATTCTGCATTTTGGACTTTGGTTATTGAAGTTTTAAAGAAAATTTACTATTTATTTGGCAAGTATCTTCCATATAAAAAGTAAAGTGCTAGATCATCATAGAGAAACAAAATGAATAAGACACATGTGTTTTCCCTGATAGATTTTACCATATGATATAGGAGTTCAAATCAATTCAATACAATCCAACACTATTCATTAAATGCCTATTTTAAATAATCACTAAACTAGGCTACCCATTGAAAAATAAATAAGATAGGATTTCTTTCTAAGAGGTTGTTTTTTGTTTTAATGAAACAGAAAAGTACACAAATAATGTCTACTATACTATGTAAAATAAAAATGATAAATAAAACCAAGTTTGTAAATACACAGAGCAATGGGAAGTCTTGTGAGGGTAAGTATGTAATATAAACACTCTCGTAGGCAAGTTGTAATCTAAATCAAACCCTATGACACATAATTCACAAGCCATATGTGCCAGAAGACATACAAGAGTTGCAGTAACATTAGTCAAAATAATCAAAATCTAGTAACAATTCAAATGTTCAAAAGTACACATAATACATAATTAAATATATACTTTATATTTAAGCATATAATCATTACATATGTATTTCATGAGTTATATACCTATACTGAAATACTATATAATCATTAAAATTAATAAACAAAATATATATGCAATGACATGAATGTAAATCACAAAAATGTTGAACAAAGGAAGACAAAAGAATACTAATACTTAATTTTTATAAAATTTAATAATGGGCAAATTAAACTACATTGTTAGGAGTCAGGGTAGTGGCTACACTTGGGGGACAAAGAGGATAGCAAATGGCAAAGATAAGCACGGGACCTAAAAGAGCTGGTTTTTCTAGATTTCTTATACACTTTGTGCTGATTTATGAATTGTATGTTGATGGCTAGTGTATATTTCTGTAAATGGCTTATATTTTGGAAAATTATTTGAAGAAGGAAAAGTAATGTTTCAGACCTATCTTACCCATACAAATTCAAATCCTTCCATTTGATATTATCTTATCTCTGTAAATATTAAAATGCTGGGTATTCTCTACTTTTGATCTTCGAACAAAGCCTATTATTCTGTTGGCTTTCAGCAATTACTGAGTAATAAAATGAGGATGGTAATCATTCAATCATCACACTCTTGACTACGGCTAATAGAAGAAATGGTCCATCAAGGAAGAAAGTAATTTCAAAGGAAGTTAAATATTCTTTTCATAATTAGGTAAAATTATATTACAGCCAAATAGCATCATCAATTATTTAGTGTGAATTATTTGTAAATTTATTGCAGTATGCTACAATTTTCATTACAAATATAGACTTGAACCACTTGATTTTGATGAACTAAATTCCATTTCTGTTTGTCCCAGAAATTGTCTTCTTAAACTTGCTTTTCATTTAAATGCTTGATTACCTTGTTTCAGAAACTTTTTGGGTTTCACGATCCATGAATAGGGGATTAGAGACACATGATTATAAAAATCAACCCTAAAATTTTATATGTTATTAACTTGAGAATAATGTAATACACATTTAAGTATGCTTGTTTTTATTTTAATACAGTCTTTAGATATAGTAGCCATTCCATACTTTTTCATTATAATCGCTGCATTATAAGAAAAATTTTAATGATGTGACATTCCTTAAGAATATATCTTCACATGAGAAACAAAAAATCAGGGGTACCTAGCTTTGCACTTTAGTTTGTCTTTTTACCAATTATGAAGTCACTGGGTCCTCTGTCCTGAGTGATTTTCCCTGGCTAACTCCTTTCATCTCTCCTCCTAAATGCTTTCTTTTCAATGAATGTTTCATTTTCCTTGTCAGGGAACTTTGAGACTCTACGCAAAGATCCTTTCTCTTTATTTTTTCATTTTCCTCGTCTTTTACTCTGCTTACTGGATTTTTTGTTATTCTTTTTTTCTAAATATTTATAATACTTTTCTATATTTCCTAATAAATAATAATATCACATTTAACCATCTTAATTCTGTAAAATATTATATTTCTATACTTTTAACAAATATATAGATTTATATTTATATGTCCAATATACAATAGAAGAGAAGAGAACCTGCTATATAAAAAAATTCAATAAATATATATTGAGAAAACTATCTGTGTGTGTATGTGTGTGTGTGTGTGTATAACTTTATGGAACTATAATAATTCATATTAATAAATTCTATTTACCAGACTGTATTCTAAGTATCTTTACACATATTAATGTTCTAAATTCTTATAATCAAATTAGGTAAATACAATTCCCACTTTCATTTTTTCGTGTGAGGAACCTAAGGTCTGGAGAAATTACTCAGCAGGAACTCTGTTTTTAGGCTACTCAGGCAAGGTTTAAATCCAGACTGATTTTCTTCAGTCCTCAAGTTCTTATGTTCCTACACTGTTCTTCTTACTATTACATGTAAATTATTTATTTATTCTAAGGACATTCTATAATTTTGCTAGAAAGGAGTACACTTCCTGATACTTCAACAAAGAAGAAGAAATTCTCTGATGGAAGCCCAATACCAGAGCTTGCATGTTTTTAAAGAACTAGCAGCCCTGGGGACTAGGTTCCTTCAACTCTCTTAACTAATAAAGCTAAATAAATAAATAAAACAACCTCAGTTCATAATGAATAGAGATTGAGGTAATTTTACATCACAAAAATATAGTTTATTAAATTTCTAGCAACACGAAGTAGTTTTCTTCTTGGCTTGATTCTACCACCACAAATTACACCAATGCTCATGACCAGATGTTTTTGATGTTGTGCACTATCTTTCAAAATATATGTTAAATGAAACAGTGAAGATAATTCTTTAGTATTGGGGGGAAAAAAGCTTAAGTATATGTTTTATTCTAGTTTAATCATAAGGTTTTAATAACAAAAAAGTTTGAACTAAAATTTTTCTTTGCAAGAAAAGAAGTTCAGAAAGCATGTAAACACATGTAAATATATACAATTATTTTTACATATACAAATATGTACATATATAATTAAGTTGGGGTATTTTATCTTTTTCTGGTAATAAAATGGTCCCTTGATTTCTTTATTGTTTTTCTTCCTTCCTTCCTTCTTTTTTCTTCTTTCATCCTTTTTTTCTTTTTCTTTTTTTTTTTTTTTTTTTTTTTTTTTTTTTTTTTTTTTTTTTTTTTTTTTTTTTTTTTTTTTTTTTTTTTTTTGGTACTGGGTATTAAATCTGGGGCATTTTCCCTCTGAGCTATACCCCCCTGCCTTATTTTAATTTTTTTACTTTGAAACAAGGTCACACTAAGTTGCTAAGAGCTTCACTAAACTTCTAAGGTTGGTCTTCAATCTGAAATCCTCCTAAATACTGATATTACAGACATGGGCCACCATACCCATCTTGCATATATATCAATCATACCAAAATATAGAATATGGAATATAAAAGTTTTCTAAGATATCCACATCTGAATAAATCCACAACTCACAGGTAACTATTATTCCAATTGTATTTTTAGTTTGTTTGTAAAAACTGATAGATTTACAAATAATGACATACTAAAATTGGCTGGGCATGGTGGCACTTACCTGTAATCTTAGTGCTTGGGAGGCTGAGACAGGAGGATCACAGGTTCAAGGATAGCCTCAGCAAGCAATAGACTCTCTTCAACCTAGCTAGACCCTGTTTCCAGATAAGAAACAAAAAATTCAGGCTGGGGATGTAACTCAAAGGTAGAATGTCTCTGGGTTCAACCCCCAGTGCCACATTAAAAAAAAAATACATATATATATATATATATATATATATATATATATA
>PVLC010014493.1:0-39020 GCA_004027655.1 Graphiurus murinus | reverse complement strand
AGGTCTATAAGTATTCTTTCCATTTATCCTGAGCTAGGTAAAACCTAAGTGAACATACAAAGATTTCTGTTTTCCATACAGATGTTTTGCTTTCGCATAACACCGACAGTACTAAGCAAATATTATTCTGTATAATAATATTAAATTATCTATGATAATTAAGTTGTAATTTAAAAATTATCTTTCATAATTTGATGTACTATCTTTCGCTCACTCATCATCTTTAGCTTCTTGAAACCTCCGCACATTATAAGAAGATGAACTCTTTTATAGGGAGTCAGTTGCATAATCTTACATCATCAACATCAAAGTAATTACTCCAGAACCTTAGTTACCCTTACAGGACTAAAACAGCAAGGAGAAACTATACTTCTATACTATGTGAAGCACTATATGGGACATAATGAAAATCTCTGATGAAAGCCAAGTATCTGAATTGCCGCACATGCATACTAAACATAGAAATATCAAATTAATCTTGGTATCCTAAAACTGAGTGTGGTTGGTTGACTCTTTGAGCCAATGTGTAATGAAAATTTATCAAAACAGAGAATACGCTTCTAGCAGGAAAAAAACACTCTTCATTTACTTGCTGTGGCTTTCATAGGACTCAATATGCTACCCATAGTAATTGTTTTTTTTTTTTTTTTGTGGTACTGGAGATTGAACTCTTCCTCTGAGCTATACCCCCAGCCCTATTTTTTAGTCTTTATTTTGAAACCAGGTCTCACTAAGTTGCGGAGGCTGGCTGCGAACCTGGATCCTCTGGTCTCAGCCTCCCGAATGCTGGGATTACAAGGGTGCGCCAACACTCCTGGCTTACCCATAGTAATTATAATGTCATAATTGCACAGGTTTCCAAATGTCATAAATCCAATTTGCATCTTATCTAATTGGCCATTAGACTCTTACATACCTTCTTCATTGATGTTTGGTATAAATGAATGAATAACGAATGAATACGGCGTTTCTGGAAAGGGAACTCTACTGTCTCCTGGTAAATTCTGAGATCTGAGTTTTCTTCCCAGTCAAGCATATTTTTAATATAATGACTCATAAAATGAATTTTGAGAGCTCCATTTACTATGTTTAATAAACAAGCCATATTCTATTAGAATATAAAGTTCTTGGGAAGCTGAGACAGGAGGACCGCAAGTTCACAGCCAGCCTTAGCAACTGTTTGAAAATAACTGAAGACCCTGTTTGAAAATAAAAGATAAAATAGGGCTGCGGGTATAGCTCAGAGGTAGAATGCCCCTGGGTTCTACCCTCAGCACCACCCCCCAAAGATATCTAAATTAGAGAAGATTATTTACAGTTACTAATGGAAACAGTGTATGCACTACCTTTCCTGCTTTTGTGTATAATTCTAACACATCTAACACAGCATGCACTTATCTAAGCAGATGGACAGTTACATTAGAGGTTTCTATTTCCCCTCCTATCTCTCTTTTCTTGACTATTATTGTGTGATGGAGGCTGTGAAGGAGGTTGTGGTGTTTGGTTGATCTGGAATGAGTAAAGAAAGTACTGTGTTCTCAAATAAATGACAGAAATTCCATCCTGACAAAAGAAGTGAACAGTAGAAATGAACTCTCCACTTGCAGTAGATAAACAGACCACAGTTATCTAAGTAATACCTTGATTTCTCTATGTCAAAAAAAAAAAGAGTGTCCATTAATAATCAAAGAGAGAAAATCCCTAAGTAAGAAAAAAATCTCAAATATGAGTATCTCTGCTGCCGCTGAAATTCAAACCTCTGAAGATGTTAGCTTCTTTTGTATATGTTGGGTCTGCAAGTGAAAAATAGAGAACATGTGTAGTTACCCATATCTGAAAGGCACAGTTGGAATATTGTGTGCTCCTGTTAAAGGGGCACACAATCTTTTCTGGGGAAAACTATGGATTTCATCCATAAGGAATACATGCTGTGAAATATTCACTCTGAAATTAAGAATGATATGATTTCCTCTACAGAACATGAATGCCAAGCCAAACTCAAAGAGCAAATTTAAATTGCAATGTCTGAAACCGCTTGTGTAATTTTGCATAATGCCTAGTATTGAATTAATAATGGTATGCACTACATGATTCTAGGAAGATTTAACATCTGATTCCAAAGTAAGAGAATAAATTGCAAAAGATGAGAGACTGTTTGAAAATTAACCGCTGTGAGTCTCAAAATCCAGCCTTCTTTGAGTTCAGTAAAGAAGCTCTTTTTTTCTCCCCAAATGTTTTCTCAATTCATACTCAAGCATCTAGGGCCTTCTGAGACTTAAGTTACGGCTAATTTAGTAAAAGTCAGTCAATGATGATGATTATGATGATGATGATGATGATGATAATGACCTTTCAACTTTTTTTTAGAAAACATGTTTTCTACAGGACAAGAAGTAATAAATAGTAGTAGAAAAGTCAGGTTAGCATTCCCACCTGTGGGAAAGAATCGGTGGTGGCCAAGCAACTGGTGTTGCTGTTCTTTGCAGTTGGGATTCTCATCCACATAATAAAATGGAAAGTGAGGTTGGTATACTTAATATTCAAAAAGAAAAATAAAATTAGCAATGTGCAGAAAGTCATTTTACTTCTCAATAAAAACAAATTTTGCAAAAATGAGTAAAATATTTAAGTTGGGGTTTTTTTTGTTGTTTTAATGAATTCTTTAGTTCTAGGGTTATTTCTTATCTTATATTCCAGATTCAGTATTTTAACTGAAATTGTCTAGAGCTCCTGATTTTCTGCCATTGATTTCAAAGCTACTTTGTTTTGTTATTTTCATTAACTGGAATTTTGGTATTGTCAGGATTCTCCAGAGAAACAGAACTAACAGAAGATATCTATGTATTGAGAGAGAGAGAGAGAGAGAGAGAAGAAATTATTTATTTTAAGGAACTTACTCTGGGATTAAGGAGGCCAGCATGTCCAAGATCTGCCAAGTGGGCCAGCAGACTGAGAAGAGCCAAGGTAGCATTCATGTGCAAAGGCCACTGGATGGAAGAATTCCTCTTCTTTAGTGAAGTCAGTCTTGTTCTATTAAAGCCTTCCACTGACTGCATAAAACCTATCCACATTATGGAGGATAATCTGTTTTACTCAAAGACGACTGATTCAAATATTAATCTCATCTAAAATACATTTACAATGCCTGGGTGTGGTAGCACACACCTGTAATCTCAGTCCTTGGGAGGCTAAAATGGGAGGATTACAGGTGCCAGGCCAGTTTCAGCAACTTAGCGTGACTCTATTTCAACTCAAAAATTAAAACAGGGCTCGGGGTATAGGTCAGAGGTAGAATGCCCCTGGGTTCAATCCCCAGTACCTACCCGAAATACATGCACAGGAACACCTAAAATCATGTTGAAAAAGTATCTGGATACTATTCCCTAGCCAAGTTAACACATAAAATTAACCATCACATTTGGTAATCCAGACACCTCCTTGAGGTACTAGTGTACTTTTTGTTTCAGTCTTTTTCTCCAATCTCTTTCTTTCAAGGTTCTGAAAGCATATCCTTCTTGGCCTCAGGGAAAAGTTTGTACTTAGAAATTGCCATAAACGGCCTGACTCAGAAAGGATCTTTGAACTGCTCAATGTCAGTTACAGTTGGAGCCAAGAAACACTAGTTACTAAATGGCTTGTGAGTGTTTTAGGATTTTCATAATCATGTTCCTAGAATCTAGTTCAAGAATGTCTAGAGAACCTTATTTTTACATCACACACTCCATCTCTGAGATATAATCTAATGATGCATTCTTCAAAATTTTTATTTCTTCAAAGATTCTTTGGCATGTGTTAAATTTCAAACTTCCTATTTGTTTTATAACTAAATTTTTCCCTTCCTTTTTACATAGTGATCCTAAAGCTTTAATTTTTCCTTACTTTTTTAAAATAAATTTTATTTGTAATAACCTATTCTAATGATTTCTAGTCATCTTTGAATTTTGATAATAATTATATTTGATTAATCAATGCATTTAATTGTTTTCCAGTTGGTGGTATGTTTTAATTAAATACAATACAATTCATCTTACTTTGAAACTTCCATGCTACCTTTTGGCATAGCCAGACACATTCATGTACCAAACCAGTGTTCAGAATCTGCCATGTCTAGTGCTCTTGGTACTGACTGTGGAGTCAGGATTACAGAAGAGCTGGATCCCTGGACATCCCTAGACTCCTTGGAAAGCAAAGGCTAAGGACAGAGAGAAATTGAGAGTGAGAAGAGATGATTTGCACCACTGAATGCTGAGAAGTAAAGGGACACACCAAAATCTAGTCTCTAGTTCTCTGGACCAGAAGTCTGGGATTTGAATGGCATTCTTTCCTCTGTTTCTGAGTTGAAGACTGGCAAATTAGTTAAGTAGATGGTTCTTTAAAATGACAGTTTTGTTTCTCTTAGAGAAGATGTATCACATGAATCAACTTTACAACAACTTCACTTGCTTAGAAACAACAACAAATAATCAAGCATGTGTCAGTGTAAAAGGTAGAAAGCATGCTAGCTAAACTCTCTCCTGCCAGCATTTTTATATTTATGCACTGTTCTCAAGCCTCAGTTTCCTGTTTAGAGGAATGAAACTAATGAGTAATACCTCATTAGGTTCTCTCTGGCATTTACCCACTATTAAAAATAGTGACTATATAATACCTACATAAAAACACAAGCGAAGTACATGTTGAGTGTTTCCAGAATTGAATCATTCTATATAAACAGTTACACTATTCCAATGTGAAAAGTAGACTATTCTATGTGAATTTTTGTAGAATTTTCATTTTAGACTACTCCATGAAATTTGCATGCCAACTACATTTACTTTCAAATAAGCTTCTCAAGAGGCAAAAAAAAAAAAGTGAGCATAAATTACATATGGATATATAGACACACACACACACTTATGGATAAAGAAAGACTCTTCAACTTGACCTATAAATGTAGGGCAATTTTTAATGTTTTAGCTGATCCTCAAGATTTATAGATAGACATATTGCCTGTTTTATAGAAAAATATGGCAATTATACTACTGGTGGTGGTAAACATATGCCACTAGTCCCATATGGCGATAACCACAAAACCCCCACTGGAACATAATGACTCAAAAAGTTGCCTAAATTATGTATGTGTATGTACAAATATGTAGCAATTAATCCCACTATTGTGTATAGTCATAATATACCAATTAAAAATTAACTAAAAAAAGAAAGAGAAAAATGAAGAAAAATTCAACTACAAAACATGGAGTCACATTTGTGAGCATAAGTCACTAGTCTTAACTACAGTGACCTTTACCCACTCACCATTACAGCCACTCACTCCCCCATCCGCACTCTGCCTAGGTGTTATGGACTGAGTCTTGTTCTTCCCAAATTCACATGTTGAAGCCAATGGGAACCGAATATGACTGGATTTGAATGAAGGGCCTTTAAAGAGGTATTTAAGGTTAAGTGTGTTCATAAGGATGGATTCCCAAACCTATATGACTGGTATTGTTATATGAAGAAGAAGCAGAAGCAACAGGGATACACACAGGGGATAGGCCAGGTGAGGACCCAGAGAGAGGGAGCCACCTACAAACTGAGGAGCAAGGCCTCAGGGGAAGCCATCAGTGACCACCTCTCAGTCCTGCACAGCCAGCCTCCAGGAGTAAGAGAAAAACCCATTGTTGTTGTTGTTTAAGCCACCAGGCTGTGGAGCTATGTGATACCAGCCCTGGAAGACTAAGACAAGGCATGCCCTTTAAAACAATAAAGTCAAAGTCAAGTCAGGCATAATGGCACATGCTTGTTATTGAAGTACTTGGGAGGCTGAGACAGGAGGATCGCAGATTTGTGGCCAGCCTCAGCAACTTTGCGAGGCCCTCAACAACTTAGTGAGACCCTGAAAATAAAATAGAGCTGGAGGTATAGCTCAGAGGTAAAATGTCCCTGGGCTCAATCCCCAACAACACACACACACACACACACACACACACACACACACACACACACACACACGAGTCCAAACTCTCTTTTTACCAAGACGGCCTGTTCTTCCAATTTTCTACTTTTTCACTCATTACCCTAAGTAGTCAGCTCATTAAAAACTCCAATCCCTGAATATCAATTTATTTCTCATTTTGATCTTTCACCTTTGACATCTCTGGTTGCCCATAAAAGAAGTCCCATCAGTAGGGAGCTTGTGCGTCTTTCAGGTGACACTTCTCAACCCATGCTGGAAGAAAATAAAGGTTAATCCTATGGCTATCTCATTTTTAAAACTCATAACCACAATTCTTCATGTTTTACCTCCAATGTACCTGCCTTACAAAACCTCAAGCCTGAATTGATAGAGCTGTTTCATTTCTCCTAACACTTATTCTGCCAAACACTGCTGAGAAAAATCAAACAAATTTAATTTGGTATCACCACAGATTCCTGCTGCCCGTATTTCTGTTCAATTTCCTCTCCCATTTTCCTCAATTTCAAACATCTCACTTCCTTCTTCAAACTCTATGTTATCGCCCTCTTTGGGCTTCAGCAAATGACTTTGCCTCCTGCTTCGCTGGGAGAATCCAAACTTCACGATATGCTTTCCTATCAAATTTGAAGGAATAAACTTTTCCATTCCATTTCTGCTTCTTAAAGACCATTTTTAATTTTTTTCCATTGGTGCATTGTAATCATACATCTTTGTACAAGCTGGTAGAGGCATATATACACACATCTCTAATTTAACCCTTCCCCAATTCCAGCCCCATTCCCTCCCCCCTCCTTGCTTCTCCTGTTCAGTTTAGTGATTAACTTTGATATGTTTGTGAAATTATATCATGTATATTAGGGTGCTCCCCATCACCCTCAGATAAGTCACATTCTTTGCTCATTTAAGGTTTCTCCTTTTTCTTCTAGAGTCCTTCTTAGGACCCACTTTCTCCCTACCTTCCACATATTTGGGAGAACATCGGATTTTTTACTCTCTGTGACTGAGTAATCTCACTTAAAATAATGTTTTCCAGTTCCATCCATTTCCCTGCAAATGGCATGATTTTTGTTCATCTTTATGGCTGAGTAAAAGTCCATTGTGTATATATCTCATAGTTTTGTAATCCATTCATCTGTTGATGGACATCTTGGATGGTTCCACAGTTTGGCAATTGTGAATTGTGCAGCTATAAACATAGATACACATGCATCGGTCTGATAACTTGGTTTCCATTCCTTAAAGACCGTTTTAAAAATCACTTATCTCTTTCTCTTGCTAACTTTTAAAATACCTTTATTTTATCCTACTCTAAACAAGAGCCTCTCTCTCTCTCTCTTACTATTAATAAAAAAATAAAACAAATCAACAGGGTAAAAAAAAATAAAAAAGCCCTCAACCCTGCATCTGCTTCTAGCAACTACCCTCCACCCTTTTTCCTTTCCTTCACAGCCTGTTTCTGCAGGAGACATCTACACTGGATCTCTCCAATTCCTCACCACATATTTACAACACCTTCCACTATAACCTGGCATCAGCACTACCATCTATCAACCAGAGGTCAGCAAACCTTTCTGTGCAGGCCTTCTTAGGTTTTTCAAGCCATATGGCTTCTATTGCAACTACTTGGATTTGTATTTATAATGTGAAAATGGAGACAATACATAAACAAATTGTATTGACTGTGTTCCCATAAAATGTGTATAGCCACTGAGATTTCAATTTAATATAATGTTCATAGATTTAAAAAAATACTATTCGTTTTTGTGGGGTTTTTTTTCCCCAACTATCCAATTTTTTTTTTACTTTATTGACTACACACACAAAAAAAGAGATCATGCCAGATTTGGCTCATGGGTTTTAGATTTCTAACCCAAATATTAAACTCTTCTTTCCAACATCACCAATGACCTCGATATAGCATACAAACTACTAGGTATTTCTACTATTCTTATTTCACTTGACTTTTCTTTATAATTGTTCTCTAGGCCATTCTCTTCTTCTTGAAGCTATTTTCTTCCTCATATTTTGTGACACTGCCCTTCATTATGCTTCTTCTTGTCTGAAGATGCTTTCTTTTTTGCTCTCTCACAGCCCCTCTACTCCTCTATGCTGATGTCCCTCCTCCTTAATTTCTCTTCTGAGCTCTAGAAATGGATATAACTGACCTTGTTTATCTAGATACGACAAAAGCATTCAAATACATCTTTTCCTAGACTAAAGCTAGCACATATCCAGAGAGTCGTTTTCGTCAATGAAAGAACAACTATGCATCTATTTGTACAGTTTTTAAAACAATCCACAAGTTGTCCTATCTAGATACCAAGATGCTTCCATTTTAATATTCCTCCTCTTCCTATTCCTTCTCCTTCTTCTCTCTCTCTGTCTCTCTCTTTCACACACACACACACACACACACACCCCAGTACTGTTGAGTCAGTCTCCTTCTACATGCTTTCTCCACATTTCTCTATTGTTCTCTATGCCTCAAGAGGCTAATCTTTACTTCTTACACCAGATTTCCTTCTCTGTGGTTTCCCATTGGGTTTAGATACTGGTAGCAGGCCTATGGTGGCAGCAGCTTCTCAATATGGTGGGTCCTTGGGTGCTTTGTCATGTTTTCTTGACTTTTTTTTTTTCTTACCCTGTCCACTCCCCTGGAAATGGTCCTTTCAGTAAGCTCTCTGCAGACAAGGCCTTTGAAAATGCCATCTCTTTCCTTCCAAGACACTAAAATTTCAGCTAAATTCATATTTCTGGGTTCAGCCCATTCCCCCATCACTCAAGGCTACACCTAGACTAATATAGTTGAGTTACAAATCTATTGTGGTCCCTTGGGCACCTAGAGAAGCTGTCAACTTAAATTCCATGTCCCTTACCTTAGCTCAAAAAGCCCTCCATATCTGTAGATCTAGTCTGAGCCTCCACACCACTATTTCTATAAATAAAACTTTTGCTGCTTCTCCAACAAACCAAACTATTCATACCCCACTTTGTTTCAATTGTTTTCTCTTCATGAAAAATTTTCGTCTCTCTCTTCAGCTAGCCAACTCTTACTTCTCCAAAATTCTGCCCCAATGCCCCTCTTCTTGGGACTTCCTATCTCATTTAGATGGCCATCAACATGTGTGCACATACCCATTGTACTTTTTTAGCAACTTTTATAGTAATTATGGTTTAATGTTTGTCTCTTCCTAGAAGGAAACTTCTGAGGACAGGGAACATGATTCATTTTACTTTGTCAACTCTAGCTTTAAAGCAGAAAGACTGGTTGGTCTATCCCTCCTGTCCTCTTGGTGAGACAAAATAAGAGAAAGTTCTTTTGGAAGACTGAGACAGGAGGTTCGCAGGTTTGAGGATAGCTTCCGAAATGTAGCAAGACTCTCAGGAGCCTAGTGAAACCCTGTTTAAAAAAAAAAGGCTGGGGTTGTGGGGTTGTATCTCAGAGGTAGAATGTCCCTAGGTTCAAACTCTAGTACCAAAAAGAAAAAAGAAAAAGTTCTCTCTTCTTTCTCCCACTCTTTCCTTTCTGACCACTATTAGAAATGCTCCTAAATATTTAAAAACTAATCTAGGGCTTTGAACCCTCAGTATTACTCTACATGATGATAAAATTATTACCAGAGCTTCTTTACAGGTCAGAGTCTAAGGAACAGTAGCAGAAAGATGCTGCTGGCGGTAGTATCCTCAGCATCTCCTCTTTCTCTTACAACAGGTAGATGGGTCTCTTCCAAAGGACCTGGATGAGAATGGGAGTTTTACCATCTTGCAACAGAATTGAGCAGACTATACACACACCAGAAAAGTATTTCTCAGTTTCTTGCTCTGAGAATGTTGTAGGGTAGTCACAGTGTATTTGTGTAATATTTACTTATCTTCAAGAGACTAGAGTCAAATTCCTCAGAGAGAGAGAGAGAGAGAGAGAGAGAGAGAGAGAGAGCGCTCAGAATACTTTGAAAAGACACTGATCACTACCAATCTCACTAATACATATGGGGAGGGAGGAAAGAGGGGTGGGGTGGGATCCATAGGGAAATTCACCAAGTGCTGTGAGCATTTCTGTTTGCATCACTTTGAATCTCACTGTGATGTATAATCACAATGCACCAATAAAAGTATTTTTAGAAAAAGACACTGATTCATTCTTGTCATCATCCTGTTCCTTCTCTGCACTCCTAAATTTACGAGCGAGAAAGAGACACACAGAAATCGACATTCATCAGTAATATCATGTTATTGCCATTTCCTGCATGATGAATCTAATTGCCCAAATGTTCTACTTTTTCTAACTAGAGCTTTTTCTCCTATACCAAATGCTTCCCCCTGGGGCAATAGGGACAAAGGAGGCAGGGGTGGTGCTGACCTCTGGCCATCACCCTATCACTTTCACTTACCAAGAGCTGCTCAAGCTCTCAAAATACACACATGGTTTGGGTTTGTAAATCACCATGGTAATAAGCATGACATAAATAACTCATAGTGTTCAACAGAGAAAAAAAATCAAACAATGGAAATGAATAATTAGGAAGTAAGGACCATGTGTACTAATGCCATCTAAATAGCTCAAACTAATAAATAGATTTGTGCTTTCTTAAATCTGCGGGTGCTTGTCCTCTTTGCCTAGAGAGAATAAAGACAAAATAAGTAATAGAGAGGAAAATGGATCTATTGATCCAAATATGTTTTTTTTAAAAAAAATCAGAAAGATGGCCTGAAGGTAACAGGGAAAATAAGCCATTCAAACAGTAGGATGTGGTACACCTCCAATAAAAACAAGCTAAATTAAAAACAATGACTTTTTTAAAAAAAATTTAACAAGAAAACATTTCCCAACAGGTTAGAGTTAAATATAGAACTAGTGACTGAAGTGGAGATACACATGCATAAGAAATGGTTAACAAGGTTTTGTCAGTTCAGCCGTGACATTGTAAACATAGGAAAAGTCTTTCTCACACTATTTTGGCCATAGCCCTGATAAAGAACCAACTGGGGCTTCACACAGCACCTTACAAGCCAGTCTTATCCTTGGGGTTTCTGCAGCCAATGAAAGTTTGTCACGATGATGTAATGCTCCTGAGTTGTGCTTCCGCACGGAGTATGTGGTCACCGGGTATCATGCCTGAGAGCTAGGTAAGTTTCTGGATCATCTCTTTTTTTTCCAGCCTGCCCTGCTGCTTAAACTAATTTCAGCAGAGAGCTCATTTGTTTCTAGTCTATTTTACTAGCTCTGAACAATTTTTTTCTAAAACGTGGGCTGGGTTATTATAGAATTGTAAAGACAGCTGGTAAACAAAATGATGGGATCTTAGAGTCAATTTTCCTCTGTTATGAGTATGAAAGCTTTTACTCCTCAGCAATTTATCACCACTTCAGAGGAAAAGAGCAGCAAACAGCATTATGTTTTATTTGTTAGGGGAGCTCTAGTCATTTAGCAAACAAGTTTGGCTAGGAAGGTATTTTCAGGGAGATGGGAAAGATTTCTTTTTGAAGGTTGACACTGAATTTGACTGATATCGTTGAGTCCCACTGACCTATAAGCAATGTAATAAAGTTTCAATGTTTATTGAAAATAGATAATATACAGCTCCTACCCTCAGAGTTCAAACCTAAAAAGATAGAGAAAGCACACTAATTATTTTTTCATTTTTAATTAGTTAAAAAACAATCTTAAAAGAAAAAATAAGCTAAAGATTTTGCAATTCTTAGAAGTCTAATATTTGTATGATGTTAAGTGGAGAAAAGTCAAATATATGTAAATAAGCCAGTTCTGACTCATAGATGTGGAGATGCCTGAATAATATAAGTAACTTTTAAATTTTCATGATATTTTAAAAAATATGAACGAGGTAACTTGCACAACCAATAGAAATATAGCTCTGTTTTTCCCTCCAGAAAGCCCTCTGCAGATGTGGAGCTTTTTAAAAAAACAGTTACTGATATCAGGCAAACTGTGTGTATTGCAGGAACATGCAGAACAGAAAACAATTATCTAAATAATTTAAGATTTAGACAACAGAGTCCTCAACATTGCTACTGGAGGAAAGAGAATGAGTGGGAAGGAGGGGTCAGTTTTCTACAGCATGTCCAGGCACACTGATGGAACGTTCCAGATTACCACTGACCTTTCACCTTAACTCTGACCATTCAGTCACAGACTCTGAGAGAGGCATCTGAAACTTTGTGGGGAAGAATTCCCCGCTGCAAGGAGAAATGGCACAAAATGTTGTGTTGCAGAATTCTAAGGAAAAACGTTTTTTTCTTGTTTTGTAGAACGGAATGACTGATGGTTACTAATGCTTTATTATTATTATTATTATTATTATTAAAAACTTCTCAACTTTCTAGCTGAAAAGTTACTCTTCTTTACTCTCAGCCAAGTTTATCAAGAACACAGAAGTAGCTGGGCATGGTGGTGCACGCTTGTAATCCCAGAATTTGGGAGGCTGAGACTGGAGGATCTGGGTTCAAGGCCAGTCTCAGCTACCTAGTGAGGCACTCTGCAACTTAGTGAGACCTGGTTTCAAAATAAAGAATAAAAAATAGGGTTGGGGGTATAGCTCAAAGGTAGAATGCCCTTGAGTTCCATCCCCAGTCCCAGTATCGAAAAAAAAAAAAAAGGACACAGAAGTTTCCCCTGTGTTTTCATTCACTGTACATTACAGTGAACCTGGCCATTTCTCTACCGTTATTCCTAGTTGACAGAGGTTTCATCCTTACATGAAATTATCCTCCTCTCTTTATTCCACAGCTAACCCATTTTTCTCTTAAATTAATAACTTCGATGCCAAATAGCTTATATTTTAAAGTTGAACCTAGTTAAACTAAAAAAAATCTGTCAGCATATTATGAGCAATGTAAATACAGCTCATTTTCCCTTTTTTTACCATAATTTATCATGCCTTTGCTTTGGTGCAGTCATCGTACTGACACAGAGACATAAAGAGACAAAACTCCATTTCAAGCACATCCTATGCATTGACTTCTGCATCATGCATTCTGAACACAGTGACAAGAAGGGCCGCAGAGCTCTAGAACTGAGTGAAAGAGTGATGCTTTCGAACAACTGATAGAAAAAAACAACAACAACAAAAAACATTTCCACAGAAGGAAAAATAGTACGCATATAGTAGAGAACAATGAGAAGAATGTGGGGTGGCCTGGTTTTGTGATAGGGAATTGATTTGTCTTTGGGGCCTCGGTCTATGCTGAAAGCATGGCTTGCTGTTGTGGCTCACTGTAGCTCATTAGACTTGGGCTCCCTGCGCCCACGGAGCCCAGCTGGAAGCAGAGGGGGATCAGAGTGGAGTCAAGCTCCACTCATTAGTCGGTCAAGCTGGCCTTCAGAGAGGCCAGGGAGGAGTTTGCTTGTGGTTCTGCTTGATCTAGGAAAGCTCTTTGATCCTCACTCTGAGATGCCACTGTGCAGGAAAATTCAGGAATTTCACAAACGATGTTTTATAAGGAAGATAATGCCTAAGGAACAATTCTAGGGCGTGATCTGAGCACTGACGGGGACCAATAAATTGTTGTTATTGATTCTGTGAACTGAGTAAGCCTCAGAAAAGACAATCCGAGGTAGATTTCTTCCTACTCCTGAGGTCAGAAGGTTGCAGTGGAGTTTCTCAATTCCTGAAATCAAAGTGTGTGTGTGTGTGTGTGTGTGTGTGTGTGTGTGTGTGTGTGTGTCCATCTGAAAGACTACCTAGAGGATTTGTAGGTTGACAAAGCCTGGGGACCTAGAAAATATGTTATTGGTCAGTGAAAATCTATTATATTACTCTATCATATATCATAAGGTAGATGTTCTGTGAAAGTCATTCAATTTTAAGAACAATCTTTTAAAATATTATTTGTCTTTTAAAGACCTTTTAAAAGATTACAGTCATTTAAAATATCATTTAACTATTCACTTTCTACTTTACCAAAAGAAGTATTTTGTTTTCATTAAGTAACAGAATTTTTCATAAATAGAAATGGTTTGGGTTTACTTAGTTCTTTATTCATGTATACAATGGAGAGGCAGGAAAGAATGATAGTAAGCAAAGAAAAGAGCAACTAGCTATGTCCAGTCTTGTGAATCCTGGGGAGCATCTACCCCTAGATGCACAGAAATGTGGATGTGGGAGCATGAGGAGGAAGGATAGGAGTGTGATAGTCACATTGAATTATAACTCCACTGTGAAGGTCCATGTGCCAAGCACAAGAGCTTTCAGTTTTCTTTGAACTGTTAAGGCTTAAAGAATAGATTCAGTATAGGCCATGCCTAAAAGAGCAGAGAATGAAAAAGGACACATAACCGTACAGCTTGGTTTGCGGAGGATGATCCGGTGTATGCCTCTTGTCCCGATGTAATTATCAATAGCATTTCTGTTCATTTTCAAAAGTGCCCTGCCTTGGCCCTGACACATGGGAGCCATTAGAGATTTAAAAGATGGGGTAGAGGAGGAGAATATTAACCCAGGCAAGAAAATTATGACGCTCTTACCCAAGGCAGTGATAGTGGTGACAAACAGTGTCCATTTCCCCTGTTCTTGTAGAAACAGCACCTTCGCCTCCTACAGAGAGCATCTCCTCTCCCTTCCCCAGGTGTCTCTGTGAGATAGTAAATGGGGGGAGCTCTTCTTTCTCCACCAAAAGGCAAGTATGTGACCAGTAGCTCAATGGGACACTCTCTTCTGGAACTGAGCCCTCTGAGCAGAGTGATGAGAAGAGAGAAGACAGGGGGAAGCTGGGCGCCATTCATTCTAGCCACTGTGACTGCCAGTGGTGGTCATGGAGTCTGGTACGGAGACCCCATAACAGCACGGCCACCGTGATGTCTGAGTCAGTTTCTTAAGCCTTGCTTTTATTCTAGGAGCTTCTTCATAGTCTTACAATGAATACCCTTTTAGTTTAATTAGCCAGAGTTCAATTTCTGCTGCTCCCAACCACGGAACCCATACAAATTCTATTGCCAATATACTCTGGAGGGGAAGAGCAAAGGGAAAGTGAGGTGCTAGCCCACCCAGCTCTTTTTTCTCTACTCTGTATCTTAACCATTGCTTCTGTAAGGGAACTTAAGATGTTAACCTCCCTCTAGCACTTTAATAATATAAATTTTGGTGTGTGTGTGTGTGTGTGTTTGTGTGTGTGTGTGTGTGCACACGTGTGCGCACGCGCACATGCTAGAGATTGAACCCAGAGGCAATTTACCTATGAGCTACACCCCCACGCTTCTGTTGTTGTTGTTGTGGTGGTGGTGGTGGTCTGAAACAGAGTCTCTCTAGGTTGTTGAGAGTCTCACTAAATTGCTAAGGCTGGTTGTGAACCTGCAATCATGCTATTTCAGGCTCCCAAGTACTGGGCTTACAGAAGTGTACCACCATGCACAGCTAATAATATAGTTTAATATAGTTCTTAAAATGTTGTTTATACTGCATTTCTTATTTCCAATCATCATGCACAGATATACACCCAGAAATGGATTTGCTTGATAATTGCTTGAAATGGGTTTGCTCAGATAATTATTGCTATAGGATTTGGAGGTCCTGCTGTTGCCACTGACAATCCAGTGGCCCAGGATTTCTGTTTCCTTGCTTCTTATGATGACTCCAGTACTACACCAGGGTTGCAAAAACAAAAGCCTGAGATTTAACTTAAAACCAACCAAACCGAAGCATCCTCCACAAATAGACTTTTTCGTGGAGGTTATGTGCCAGTGAAGGAAATGCGGGTAGGTGACCAGAAGTAAGTCTTTATTGTGGCATCGTTCTCCTTTAAACTATTCGGGGTTTGTGATGATGCCGCTGCAGCTGTAACAGGGCTTGAGGGTGCAGTCGGTCACCTCACACCTGCAGCTCACTTGCTTCAGGTAGGGGGAACAAACAGGAATCAGGGAGGTCAAGACTAGATCGCGTGATTGGCTGGATTTTGATGCAGCGTCTACTTTAATGTCCTGAAATATGGGATGCAGGAGTTTCCACACACACGCTCCCTGCTGCAGTTCTTGAAAGGCAGGAACAAATTTAAACTGGGTTTTGTGAAAACAAATGACATCATTCCTGCATACTCTGAAAAGCTGCAGCCCCGCTCTAACGTCTCCTGTTTTCTCCTTTGCTCATTATGTGTCTGACTGCAGGGCTTCAGGGTTTTATGCTGCACGTTTAACTGGCTAAAATCTTGCAGGGAATAACCTTTCATCGCTTGCCTGTAAAAATAGTAAAATCCACGAGGAAAAATACAGAGACATGTAAAAGTTCATTTAAAATCACATTTACTCTACATGTGGCTGTTATCTGAAGACATGACAGCACATGGGAAGAATTCTGGTGATTTGAAGGAAACAATAACAAAACGCTGTTTGGGGACTGTCATCATGGAAATTAGAGCACTGACTTATTTTGGGTGGCCTTTTTAGTACAGTGTTCAGAGCTAGTGATTAAAAGGACTAGGATAACCATTTAGGGAGCTTTCTGGGTTCACATGGTTAACTGGAAAAGTAATCAGGGATCTGGTATATTTAAAACAGTCAGCTAAGGACTAAAGCAGTATTGAAATACTATTCTAGATGAGCTATACCTCATTGTAAAATCCCATAAAAATAAAAAAAGTTAGATGAGTGAGAAAGTTTCTTTTTTTTTTTTAATACAAAGCAGAATTAGCTAACTCTGACTTGCAGAACATGACTTAAGAAGCTAGTCATTTGGAAATGCTGTTATGAATCTTCAACATACTCAAACCCATGGAAATTTTCTCATCAAGATATCATTTCAATAAAGGATGTCTGAGGAGGTTCCCTACTGGTCATTGTCATTCTGTAAGTCACTGCATGACAAGCACAGGGAGGGCCCACCAAGGCACAGAGCCTACTTGATTGTCTCAATCCCATCCCAGGAACCTAGGACTAAATCTTGACTCTCCACAAACCAGTTTCCAGAGCTAATTCCGAAAACTTATTAACTGAGCATGATTATTAACATGTTTTTTTCAATTCAGTTTTCCTTAATACTATTATTAGATGGCAAACACACAATGAATCTCAAACCATAGTGATGAATTATATGTAATGAGCCAAAGGAGGTGACGTCTAGACCAAGTGATTTATTTAGGAAGCAAAGGCAAAGTGCTGGTACTCTCTCCCACACCTCTCTCCCTCTTCTTTTCCTCTTCTCTCCCTCTTTTCTCTCTCTCTTCTCCCCGCCCCCTCTCTCTCTCTTTCTCACAAATCCATATGTCCATCCTCAACCTTATTCCCCTCGAGTGTGAATTTTACAACTCTGTTCTTGATTCTCACCTCTATAGAGTCCCCTTGCCCTTCAAACCTTAGAGGTCATATTTAACAATTCCACTTTTGTTTGTCCCATTAAGAACTAGATGACAGCTACCATGTACTATGGAGACCCAAAGAAAGTCATATGTCACCAATCAAGAACAATCTCTAAAGCAAATAGATATGGATTCTAGTCAGAAAAAAGCATAGACTATTTTACTAAATAAACTTTTTATTATCAAGGATGATAGCATTTTTCATTATCCTCTTCTTCAAAAAAATTTCTCTAAATTTTTGCATAATTTTCTTCATTCAATTATCTGAAATGATCTCTATTTTTAAAAATACCCAGTTAGCTCTTCTTACATGACAAAAGGTGCTTTCTTCTTTTCTATGGTCATTTTTTTTTTTCCTATCAGGGTTATTTCTTATACATAGGGAATCCGCTTCATACTTCTCAGGCTAGGAAAAGCAGTGAAACTTCCCTGTATTTCTCTACCTCTTTCCGAGCTTCTAGTCTACTCTCTTCCTCTTTCTTATTTTGTCTTTCTCTTACCTGTGCTGAACTGTTGATGCTGAAGAAACAGAGCTAGAGGTTTGGGTTGTGGTGACTGCTCAGCCTTCCCTGGACCTAAAGACACTTGACATTCAAAAGAAAAAGTAGAAGACAGAGAAATTACAAACACTACTCGGGAATTTCTTAGTTCTCTCTCTGCTTTGAAACTCTCAGCATTGTACACGCTGAAAGTTTCTCATGAAAATTCTCTGTGGCATTCCCTTTCCAAATATGTCTAAACAGCACTTAAAATTGAGGTCATTTATTAAAAGAGAGGAGAAGTATTAAGAGATGTAAAAAAAATTCACTTTTGCTGATTGTTGCGGTTATTAAGCAACTTAATAATATTAAGGCAGCTTAGTATTATTTAGAGAATACAGTAGAAATATTACAATTAATTAAATTTGCCCAAAAAATGGTAGAAAACACCCCTATATTAGTAACACTGATGGAATACATTCATTTCTATTTATGAGGCAAACAAATAGAAAAGTTTTGAGAAAAGAATGTACAAGGTGCAAAGACAGAAAACCTCCTGCAAAGCCCGGGTCAAGTCCCATTGTTCTCCCTCCCAGAGTTCCTCAGTGGTTTCCTACCTCTTTTAGAGAAGCCCAATTCCTGACATAGTCCTAGATCTTTACTCAAACCATGCTCCTCCTTCCTGTATGAGTTCAACTTCTTCCCTGTCCTCAGTTTCTCAATTGTTGCCACACTAATCACCCTCTATTAATCAGACAATCCAAGTATGCAAAAAGTCCCCAGGACTTTTGCATAAACTAATTTCCATGCCTGGAACAGTGCTCTTCTGCATGGTTGTGTAAGATATCCTGTTTTCTTCAGATCTCTGCTCAAATGCAATCTTTTCAGAGAGGCCGTCCCAACATATAAAATAGCAGCCTCCACTGTCAACACTACTTGCAATTCTAAGATCCCGGTTCCCAGTAGCCTATATTTTTTCCAGAGTATATATAAATATCTGACATCCTATGTATTTGTTGACTTGTTTATTATCTGTGTTCATCACTGAGGCAAACTCCATTAGGGCATGAACTTGGCTTTGTTCACTGTTCCATCCTCAGTGTCTACAGTAATGGCCAGCACAAAAAAGGGATTTAGCAAATATTTGATGAAGAAAGGAATGAACTTCTAAATTTTAAATACAAAGATAATTTCATATTTCTAAGATCACTTTATCAACAGAAAAAGCATATTGAACTTTGTTACCAAATCTTAAATCAGTAGTAACATGGAAGTTAGACATACTTAACATTAAAAAATAAATCTAAAGTTTTCTAATATTTAAAAGTACACATTGCCAGGCATAGTGACTCATGCCTATAATTCTAGGACTAGGGAGGCTGAGATAGGAGGATTGCAGATTCTAGGCCAGCTTCAGCAATTTAGTAGGGCCAAGACTTCATTACAAAATAAAATAGGGGTAGGGGTATAGCTCAGAGGTAAAATGCCCCTAGGTTCATTCTCCAGTACTACAAAAACTAAAATTACACATTGATGTGAATGACACTCTTCAAATAAAATCCTATTTTTCATGATCTTTCATTATTTCACATGCTGTCCTTCTCTTATTGTCTTATTTAAGAAATAAAAAATTAGGTCTTTCCAGCAAACTCTTACCCAATAGTTTCCTTGATCAGTTTTAGCCTGTGTTTCCTCTGGCACCAGCACCAAAAGCTCTCTTCTGCTTTATCTTTGTTCTTTTTTTTTATTTGACACATGATAATTTTATGTATTTATGGTTACAAGGTGATGTTTAAATACATGAATATACTACACAATAATCTGATTGGGGTATTTAACCTACCCACCACATCAAACATGTATCATTTCTTTGTGGTTAGGACATTCAAATTTTTCTCTTCTAGATATTTTGAAATATTCAATACAAGAGTGTGAGCCATAGTCACTCTACTGTGCAATAGAACACTAGAAATTATTCTTCCTACCTGTCACTTTGTGCTCATTAATCCATCTGTCCCTATCCGCCCCTTCTTCTACCCTTCCCAGCCTCTGCTAACCTCTATTCTGCTCGCCACTTCTGTGAGAACAACTTCTTTAGTTCCCACATATGACTCAGATCATGTGGTATTTGTTTTTGTTTTTTATTTTATTTTGTTTTTTTCTTAATTGGTGCACTGTAATCATACATCTTTGTTAGGTATAAGCTGAAAAAGGCATACACGCACACATTTCTCATTTAACCCTTCCCCAATTCCCGCCCCACTCTTATTTCACTGAAGGGCAACGCCCTCTAGGTTCAATTGCATTACTGAATGTGATAGGAGTTTGTTCTTTTTATGGCTGAATAGTATTTCTTCATGCATATGTAGGATTACTGGATGAAGTGGTAGTTGTATTTTTATCTTTTTCAGGGACTTCATACTGTTTTCCATTGTGGCCGAAACTAATATTCTCCCCATTCTGTTCATGTCTCTGAAGCCCTTGAAACCAGGCACGGTTTACTCTCAGCTGATTTGTCTAATGTCTGCCTGCCATGTGCCCACCTTAGCCATGACACTGCCTTTCCATTCCTTGCCGGGAATTGCCTTTGAGGTTGCCCCAATTCTAATCTTGGGATGAACTCATGGATGGGTGCCTTCATGGAACTGAACTCTTGTGAAGCCATTTGAGCACTGTGTCAGCCTTTGGTCACTGTGACCAATTCCTGATAAGGACAACATAAAGGAGGACAAGTTTATTTTGGAACTCAGTTTCTGAGAATTCATTCTCAGCTTCATTCCTTTGTGCCTGAGAGGAGACAGAATGTCATGGTGGGAGGGTATACAGAAGAAGGATGCTGGACTCATGACAGCTAATCAGCAGAGTGAGAGGGAGGACCATAGAAAACGTGAACTTTTCCAGGACGCACCTCCAGTGACTCGCTTCCTCCATTCAGCCATCGGTATTACTCCACCGGATGGGGTCAGAGCCCCCGTGATCCCATCACTTCCAGAAAGCCTCTCCTCTGAACTCTGAACACCTGAGACTTTGAGGACAGTCTGGATCCAAACCATAACAAGCACTGGAGTCCCTGTTGTGATTAGTCATGTGAAATATGTGCTTCAAAAGAAGCTAGCTCTTCCCTTCCTTAACAATATTAAGTTGAGTAGCAGAAATATGTTAAAACCAGAGCTAAAGGTTAATCTATTTCCCCTTGTGTTTCTGCATTGTTTTGTTCTTAAGCATAAAACTTTTTTATAGAGCTCTAAACCTTCAAAGAATTTGGGGCATTATTCTTCTCTGTCTTCTTTTACTTCACAAACTACCACTTGCTGGTAAAACCGTGCTATTTTAGCCTCTTTTCTCTTTCCCTACTTTCAACTCCCACATAAATCTGAAATCTGTATATAAATATTGCCACCCAATAGAACTTTCCACAATGACAGCAATTTCTATATCTGCACTGTTCAATACAGAAACCACTAGCCATGAGTAGCTACTGAGCACTTGAAACATAGCTATGATAGCTGAGGAATTAAGTTGTTAATCTCCAGCAAGTCATCTTTAATGTTGCCTACTAAACATGAAAAGAATAGATGACACCTACCAGATTTTATAATCTACATCTATACACATATCCAAACCCACATTCTTTTATTTTCTTGGTCACACAGTTTATTACTCCCAATGCAAAAATACTTTGACAGCTAACACTCAGGTATCTATAGTGAGGGGTGACATGTTTATTAATAATATGATGAAAACAGTACTTCAGGCTAACTTTGGATTTAGAATCTTCTTAATTGACCCTGCTACTACAATATTTATTGTTTTTAATTTCATTCCTCTTGTTGACACTGCATAGGCACTTATAAGCCAAGATTTCCAGATGGTAAGATTCAAAAGAGGAAGAGACAGTGACACAGAGATCTTGATCATTCTAAAATATCACAAATGTTTTATTGCATAAAATTTAAATTCTCCCATTTTCATCAATGTTTATTATTACCTGTGATAATTTGACATTGCTAGAAAATTAACAGTGTTCTCAGCAATACCATGGAAAAATATAAAATTTCAAGCCTTTCCAAGTGAATTCACTCAACTTAAAATATGTTTAAGGTGCTTTGTAGGATTTTTTGGTTCTTAAATTTGATTCTTAAATCTCTATTTTATTTATTTATTTATTTATTTATTTATTTATTTATTTATTTTGCAGTACTGGGGATTGAACTCAGGGGCATTCTACCTCCGAGGTATACCCTCAGCCCTATTTTTTATTCTTTATTTTGAAACCGAGTCTCACTAAGTTGCGGAGTGCCTCACTAGGTAGCTGAGGCCTGGCCGCGAACCTGGATCCTCCCGTCTCAGCCTCCTGAATGCTGGGATTACAAGCGTGCGCCACCACGCCCGGCCTTTAAATCTTTATTATCACAGAAATTCTTCTATATCATAAGTCATACCAAAGTTCTGTTTATCTCTGCCTCTTTGTATTTTTAAGTAGATTTTTTTTTTTTTTTTACTATTCTAGATACCTAGTCTACACAAAGTTGCTACCATGGTGCTACCCTAGCAAGGAGGATGTTAGCCCCAGCCAGACAAAATTTGTTGAAAGCCCAGAGTGAAAATACAGTTGCCCACAGCTTCTGAGTGCCTATTGAGACACATCAGGATTGCATTTATCTGTCCTGCAAATTGCTAGTTTTTAACTCTTTAACAAACAAATTGAAAACTCAGCTATCCAAGGTGAATCATAATACCTAGTGTCATATTAAAGGTTCTGAGAAGTGCAATAGCAACGAAAGTTGTTGGCTTTTTTATTTCCATATTCCTTGTATATTCACACCTTGAAATGCTGTATTTTTTTTTCACCTGACATCTCTAAATAGTTCACAGAATTAGTGCTACAGGAAATATTAAGAAATCCTGTCTACCCATTCCTCAGCATCTTTCCAAAGGAATCAAGGTTAGAATACTATCGTGATACATGCATATCCTTGTTTATAACAGCACAAGTCACAATAGCCAAATTATGGAATCGACATAGGAGTCTGTCAACAGATGAATGGATAACAAAATTGTGATATATACACACATTGGAGTTTTACTCAGCCATAAAGAAGAACAAAATTATGTCATTTGCAGCAAAAGGGGTGGAACTAGAGACTATTATGCTAAATGAGGTCAGCCAATCATAGAAAGTCAGGGTCATATGTTTTCTCTCATATGTGTAAGCTAGTACAAAAATAGAAAGCAAAGGAGACTTTAGTCAAATGAGGAGAGAAAACAGCAGAATAGTGGAAAGGAATTGGGGGAGGGAGACGGGGAGGAGAATAATGAGGATTGAGGAAGAGAGCAGTTCAAGTAAGGTTATGTTCATATCCGAAGATTTCACTACCAATCTCACTTACAGAGGGAAATTCACCAGGAGATGTGTGCGTGTATGCTTGTATCACTTTGAACCTCACTATAATGTATAGTTACATTGCACCAAAAAAGGCATGAGACAAAGAGAGAGAGAGAGAGAGAGAGAGAGAGAGAGAGAGAGAGAGTGTCTAGGCAATAAGCTTTTCGTAGAGATCAACTTCCTGTTTCCAAATATCCTGGCATATTCAGTATCTTAACATGTTCAATGGATACAGAAATCCTATAGCTCTACTAGAATGCCAGATATATAGGTTCAAGAGACTTCCAAGAATTGATAAGATGAATGAGTGAATGAATGTATGATTTCTACCAGACATTCCCAAAGTCTCCCGCGAGAGCTTTGCTAAGAGTTTACAGCTGGTTTCCCAAAAGACTTCGAACATATTTGGGATCAAAATTTTTTAAAAAAAGAAAAAAACCTACATATATACCATTAACTGGAGATTCAATTGGCTATGATTATTCCCTCTATCAGTAGGCTCTTGTAGAAAAGAGTTCCCCACTGGAAATACATAGGAGTCTATTATAAATAGTTCACAGAACAGGATAACACACAGCAGTTTACATTATTTTTGCCCTGGTTTTAGTTTGATTTCTTTGAAACTGAAGAAAAGAGCTCTCCTACACAATTTCGTCAAGAAAATCACCTGAGTAAGGATCTCCTGTGAAACTATTGTGTGGTGAGAATAAAGAGTGTCTTTAAAAGTAAAAAAGACATTATTAAAATAGTTTTCCCTCAGGGTCAAGATTGCTTCGTGGATTCTTCAAAGCAAATAAGTGAAAATGAAAAGATTTACAAGCTGTCCAGATTTTAGAATTTTAGTTCTGAGTTATACTTTATCTTCCTAATCACTACTATCTTCAAGCCACTTAAACATATGACTGTCACAGAGATCACCTTTATCTGACTCACAAATTCTTCTCTAGTAAAGATCTCTATCTATGATGTTAATCCATGTTTAAGAAGAAATTGAGACCAGGCTGTGGCAGCAAATAGCATGAGATAGTACTGAACAGAAGATAAATGCCAGACTAGGAAAGATGTATGTTTAAATCCTTACTGCAGAAATTATAAGTGTATAACTATGCTGTTTAGCTTAACTGAATACCAGTTTCCCAAGCTGTGAAATGAATATTAAAGCATCAAAAACAAGGGATACTTGAAGCATTGAGATGAGATAATGTATGCAAAGGATTTAAAGAACATCCTAAAAAATAATTAAAATGTGCTAGAAAATGGGAATTAGTACTCTAGGCTACTAAAAATGCTTAGTAGGTCCAGCAATGCTTTAGTCCATGGAATACTCTCAGAATTATTTTTCTAATCCATAAAGAAAAACAATATGTCATTTTCAGGAAGATGGATGGAACTAAAGAATATTATACTGAGATATTTATTTTCTAGACTATAATACTTAAGCATCCATTTATTTAATCTATATACCATATTGATTCCACTTTTTTATTAAACACTTTCTTCAGTGACTGAGGATTGAGAAATAAGGGAAAGTCCAAGCCACTGAGAGGTCACAGTGATGCTGGGGCCACAACCATGAGTGCATATCATGACAAAATGTCAAGTATGTTCTGGAAGATACATAGTCACATGGTTTGGGAAGACAAGAAATTACAGCAAATTCTGGTCAGTAAGGAGACCTTGGCTTCTTAAGGAAGATAGAAAATCCAAAAAGATACCCTGGGTGGAGGAGAGGAGGAAGAGTCTTTCACTAGATGAATCTGGCTCACTGGGCTGGAGAATGGGGGCGTGTCCTATAGGAAGTGGAGGAAGGATGAGAACATAATGGGCTTCAAGTGTCCATGGAAGAGGCTGGAAAAACCAAAGTAGGTCAGACAAGAAAGAAAGGAGGAGGAAGAGTGATTAAGTTATTAAACATCCACAATGCCTGGCATGGTAGTAGTGACTGAGTTGTGCTTTTTCATTTAAATCCTATGACAACACCAGGAAGTAAGTAGCAGTATCTCCACTTTGCAGATGAGGAAAGTGTACCTCACAGAAGCTTAACAATTTGCCCAAAGTTACATAAAAAGAAATTGAAGCAGTTTGGATTCGAGCCCAAGTTTGAGGCCACAGAGCCCAGAGCCCATGCCAGCCTCTATTTTAAGCCAAGGGAACCAGCAGGGGGGTTTAATCAAGGAAATGACCTCATCGAAGAAAAATTTTTTTGAAAGAAAAATGAAGTGACAGAATATAAGATGATGAATTGGAGGGAAGTAAGGCTGGAGCCTGGGAGATAAGTTAGAGGTTATTGCAGCTTTGCAGGAGAAGCTGAGGCAGCTCCTAGGGGAAGAACAGGAGAGAAACATATCTTAGAGGGACTCAAAAAGACTGGGCTACCAGTGTGATGTGAATATATCTTTGAATAAAGCCTCTGAACCTGGATGTGATAGACTGCATGAGGGAGAGAACAATCTCATTTAAAATCTCTATGTTAATTTGGAACAGCAGAACCAAGCATGAGGCATTACATCACCTAAACCCAGCCTACTCAATGTGTGGTCTATGGACCAGCACATGACATCATCTATACTATGTTGGAAATGTCTAATCCCATGCTCCACTCTGGATATCCTGAAACAATCTGCACTTTTTTTTAAATTAATTGGTGCATTGTAATCATACATCTTTGTTAGGTACAAGCTGATAGAGGCATACATGCACACATTTCTCATTTAACCCCTTCCCCAATTCCCACCCCACTTCCTCACCCTCCCTCCTTCTCAAGTTCAGTTTAGTGATTGACTTTGATATATTTGTGAAAGTACTTTAACAAGAACCCTGTGATTGGTGAGTGATCGTATTTACTTTAAAATCTGAGACATAATAATCACCTAAGAGAACTAAAATTGAGTGTCCTAGAGAAGGAAGGTGTGAGAAGACTGCAGTGTGTGTGTGTGTGTGTATGTGTGTGTGTGTGTGTGTGTGTGTGGTTCTAGGGACTGAACCCAGGAGCATTCTATGTCTGAGCCACATCCCAACCCCTATTTTATTTTTATTTTGAAACAGAGTCTGGCTAGGTTGATGAGAGTCTCACCATTTGTTAGCCTGACCTTGAACCTGCAATCTTCCTGTCTCAGCCTCACAAGTACTGGGATTACAAGCATGATCCACCATGCCCAGCTAGCCAATTATTTTTAACCATGGACTCTAACCCCAATATTTTGTTCATCAATCAGCACTATTTCAAAAGCATTCTGGCAAGCAATGGTTTTATTTCGTTTGACTTACTCTGTTAAGAAGTTTCTAGAAGAAGTAGCCACAGGTGCTGACCTAACTGAGATATACATAGCAGATGTTCTTTCAAATCCAGTATTTTCTAGAAGACTGCCAAATTCAAGTTGTATCCAAATGATTAGGTAGCATTTGAACTGCTCATTTGGATTGTCAGCAGGGATAATGCTTACATAAGCTCTCTGCCATCTTATATTGTCCTTCAGTTGCTGGGGAAATAGAAATCTGAAAGAGATTCTCTTTTATCATCATGACTGGCTGAGAGAGGGACAGAGCAGCAAGAGCTGAAAATATGCTTTGAACCTTGAATCAGTTCATTGAATACATACGCAAGTGGAGGTGTGTGCGGTGTGGCAAATGTCTCGGCTCTTGAATTTAATACAACTTCCTGGAATTCTTCTTCTTCTCTCTAATTGTTATTGATTCCACGTCCCCAGATTGTACCCAACAGTTCAGGAGAATCAGAGCCACAATGAGTAAGTCTGGGAGAGCCTAGATAAAACAAAAAACAAAACAAAAAAAAAACAACAGCAGAGCTCAGCAAGGAGACTCCAGCGAATAACCCTCATCCAGGGCTTGCCCTGGCACCCGTCTGGACAACTGATCCAGTTCCCCCACCTCACCTACCCTAATGGAAAATGATATCCTTTGTGTAAAGAATATTGGGACTCCATAGTTTATCACCTTATAACTTGATCCTCTATATGTGATGGACAAATTGGAATATCTCCTCTCGGCTCAATAAGAAAAGCATGTATTGTCTTAAATATCAGAAATAGGTGGGGTGTGCAGCTCTCCTCACTGACATGGTTCCCACGTGCATGTGGTGTCACTATCCTGAAGAACTGACCATTCCCATCGCTCTTTTCATTGTCATCATTTGTTGACAACATTTTCTGAGAACCTGCTATGTCCAAACACATTTCTAGACTCTGGGGCCCAGAGGTGAGCAAAGCCACTGCTCACACAGACCTGAGATTCAAGTGAGCAAAACAGATAATAAATAAAAATGCAAGAAGAATGTCAAGTAGTGATGAGTGGCAATAAGATAGCCACGGATAAAACCTTGCCCTTATAATGTGGAGTAATGAAGAAGAGAATATTCGAGATGCTCTTTTAGACAGGTGTTAGGTCAGATTTCTCCAGGCTGCTGATATTTGAGCTGAGACCCAAATAGAGTGACACAGGTAGATTTGGGAAGCAAAGAATTCTCGGTAAAAGGAACTGCAAAGACAAAGTCCTTCTGGCATAAGCACAATATGCCAATATGGCTTTAGTGAGCGATAGAAGAGTGATAGGAAATGGTCAACTAGGGACCAGATGATGTAGGTCTTAAAGGTGCTTGAGGTCATAATAAAATTGAAACAAAAAACACACAAAAAAAACCCCTTTCATTTACTAAGACAGGTACTACACAAATAAAACATAAAATCATTACCTTGTTTAATCCTCACAATATTCCTATGTATGAATATCATTATTATCCTTCAAGAAAAGTGAAGCTTAGAGAGATTAATTACCATGACCAACGTCACAGCTCTTATGTGTTAGAGCTGGGATTTGAACCCAGGTCTGTTTGATGCTAGAGTCCATTAGACTCAACGCAATGCTGTTGCTCTAGGCATATTTCTTACATCAAAATATATGTGCAATTTATTAGAGGAAATACTGAAGTTCAAGTACAGCAGATATGGCTCTTGGTCCTTCTAAGTTTAACAGAATGATAGAATTATCTTCTACAATATTTACCACAATTAAATTTTATTTTCGTTCTCATTTTTCATGTTCTTACTATAGAAAGGGCCTTACCATCTATTTGATGCATAAAATAATCAAATTTGATACAATCTAACTAGCCCCTCATCAGGCTCTGCAGACTGCTCAAGCTACACCTAAAAACACTTCAATATCAAAAGTAATTGATATTAGCTACTGATTTTGAGGAGTGATGCTCATAAGAGTTGATACATTATATTTCTTCCTAATTTACCTCATCCCTGCTAATTTGTGCACCTGCAAATTTCTCTTAAAATACATATACCCATCCTCTTTCATCCTTTCTCATCTATTTTACTGCACAATAATCCCTTCCAGTTTCTCTCAGCCCATTAACATCTGACTGTTCCTTCAATGCCCTGCCCTTCTCGCTGGAGCATAACTATCCTGGCTGTGTAATGAATTAACCTTTGTTATATACGTTCTGCTTCACCAACTGACTATGGACTGCTTGACTTTGTCTTCTATGTCTCTGAGGATCTATCTTTGCCCAGGGCATCCCTCACCACCACAGATGATGAAACTTTTGAGCATCAACATTTTCTTCTGGCCTCCTACCTACACTAGAATTTCGTGCTGACCAGATTTCTTTGAATCCTTTAGTGAGGTAGCTCATTCCAAACTCATGCACATGTGATTTATCTATGATCACCTTTGCTAGAAGGTAGCATGATTTTCAATTCTAATTGCAGGAGTTTCCCTGGAAAAGCCCCAGAATTTGAATGACCTGAGGCGCACATTTAAATGACACAAAAACCTAATTGACTTAAAAATAAGTCCCACTTAGGACAAAAATAGACCAGGCAGGTTTCCCTTCCTCCAACGCCCTCTATTCTACAAATAGGTAAATTTTAAATCTAGTTCTTTTTAAGAAAGATCTGCTCTTTTGGACAATGTATTGCTATAGAATAAATGGAATGAGTTTGTTTTTGTTTAGACCAGTGGCATGATGTTAAATTAAGCATGTTCTTTTTCTGAGGGCTTTAATTAAAGTCCTGTTCAAATGTCTTTTGGTTTTGTTTTGATTTTTACAAAAATCAGATGTTCGTATGTTACTTTTGTTCTATAAATGGATCTAATATCAGAAACCATGTCCATCAGGTATAAATTACAAAGATTATTACATTTGATTTTCAGGTAACAATGTTCAAAATGCTCTATATTCTCCAACAGTTTGTTGAAGTACAGAAACTGAAGAAAAAAAAAAAAAATCTGGGCATGTAAAGAAACTGCAGTGCCTAAAACTCTCCTGAAGTACTCAGAATGACAGGGCCGTTAGCCAATAAAATGTGAGATTGAAAGAACACATTGTCACTACTCAGCAAATAATAAGAAGCAGGTATAAGTATGACATCATTGAAAATCATTCTCATTGGTGGATCCTCTGTGTGCGGTTACTGTTCTATTTGTGGAAGCAGCAGCCTTATTCAAATTAACCTTTCCATGCAGAGGGGAGGGGAGAGTGAGTAATACGCTGCAGTCTTTTCCCTGAAGGTGATGTGCTCTCAAATTCGCTTTACATTGTCTTTGAGCAGGCAAAATAAAAATAAATTCAGCTGTGGCAGTGTTTCACTGGGATAATAGCTGCTAGAATTAGATCAGGTCAGTGGAAGGAATGGAAAAGAATCAGTGGTGGAGTTAAAAACAAATTTCTGAATTTTCTTGTCACTTTTACTCCATCCCCCTTATTATTTCTCCATGTCTCATGGCTGCAGAGACTAAACTTGGGATCTCTCCAATTGCCCATCGGAGGGAGGGATTTCTTTGAATACTAATTCTTTGAATACTAATACCTTGCTGTAGCCTTGCTGTCTCAGGGTCCAGCAAACAGGTCGGATTAAGGGATGATTTTCTGGCACTGGAGAAATACTCGGGAGTTTGAGACTGATGCCATAATTTAATCACATGTACTAGAAGCTGTGAGGAACTGTCATTCTGTATCCTGTTACTGTTATATAAGAGAGGGCCTCCAGCTACAGAAGTGACCCACAGGAGAGCCCACTTCCTTTTAACTCTTAGTACTTTAACTTATGAAGGAGAGTGCCAATGCAGGGAGCTGCCCCTCAACCAGATATCCACGTCTACTCCTCTTGGTTAGTAGGACTTAATACAACTTGGTCTAAATAATATGCTTTAGGTCCTTAGTCTTTTTCTTTTTCTTTTTTTTTTCCATTTTTCAAGTTTCTGTTTCACTGTTCTTTGTCATCTATGAAGAACATTCAGGACATAGGCCACATAACATTCTGAATCCGCTTTTACAGCATATTTGCTTTAAACATTTCTTGTTTTCAATATTTATTTACATTTCTTTCCCTTTGCACCTCTTCCATCCTACCTCAAAGCTCTACTTGTGAGAGTTAAACTTAAAATATGTAAATGAATCAGGTGTGGTGGCGCATGCCCGTAATCCCAGTACTTGGGAGGCTGAACCAGGAGGATCACAGGTTTGAAACCAGCCTTGGCAATTTAGCAAGACTCTCATCAACCTAGTGAGACCCTGTTTCAAAACAAAAATACAAAAAAGACTAGGCATATAACCCAGAGGTAGAATTCCCCAGGTTAGATCCCAATAACACACACACACACACACACACACACACACACACACACACATACACACACACATATAAGTAACAAAACTCTACAGAAAGTTGACTGTAAGCCTTTGATCTCTGCCTCTATATGAGGTTGAGCAAAAATGGCTACCTTTCAGGTCAGAAACAAGTTACTACATGCAAAGAACTATATGTTTTTGGTTCAAACTCAAGATGCCTTATTGCACTATTGCAAGGACACCTCCTTAAAGAGGCGTTGACCTCCAAGAGCATAGGGCTTCCCTTACAATACCAGGAAGAGTATCAATAACCACGTCACCAAACATCAATGACCCTATCACCAGAACAACATTGCATTCCCATTCAATTACAATCCCACGAGGCCTCTCTGTTCTTGTTTGGCTTCTCTGTGTTAGAATTAATTCCATTAAATGTGTCTGGGTATTGTAGCTGCTGTTCAGTTCTGAATAAAACTATAAAGATTCAGGGCGGGGGGGAGTATCTTGTATGAGCAGTTTTATAGCACTATGTTTTCATCACTGGTATTGCTTAAAGCAAATCAGCAACACAAGAGAAGGTTGAATACACAGAAGCACCAGGGAGCTCGTTGCCTTAGAGGCACAGGCTCTACATCATGACCACTCTAGTGCTGGGGGTCTGGCCCTGCTGCTGCCCTTTCTGCTTTCTACCAAGAGTTAGATGATCTGTTCAGCTCTTACTGGGGTAGCTGTTGAAATCTTCCAAACTAGGTGACCAGAGCCGATTTTAGTAGAGCTCTCTGCATATGGCTAAAACACACCAGCTTTAGGGTTCCTGACTTCCATTTCTTGCTCTTTGCATTTTTCCCTGCCTAACCCCAGCCCTTCCCTTGAAACCAGACGGTTTCCTGGTCCACCTTGGCCAGATGCACAGTTGAGAAGGAGGTTTAAGGCTGCGATTTGACCTGGCACAATGCACATTTCCAGCTCCTTGTGCCTGAATGCCGCATTGTTCCTGGGCTGAATGAAGTTTTGGAAAATGACTTTCAGATGTGAGATCCCCCTCAAGGGCTGTTTTACCCTCTTGCTCCGTATATCCCCATTTGGAATCCCATAAAATTCATCATCTTTGTTTGGCTCAGGATGAAAATGAAAATACTTCACAAAATAGCATCCTAGATGTCATGGACTGATATAAATTTGCAATGCTTCAGTTTAAGACCACTACCAAATAATTTAATTACTGGCCTTCGACTATACTTACCTTTTTGGTTTGTCTGTTTGCAGTAATTCACAAATCCATGGGGTTATTTTAGTCATTGCCCATAAATGACTGTGACCTTCTTTATCTGAACTCTGATCAGAAAGCCGCCTAGTTCTCCTCAGGTTTGTGGTTTTTTTTTTTTTTTTCTCTCCTCCTCCCCTCCCCTTGAAATCAGAAAAGTAGCTGCTGAAAGCAGAACAGTTGCCATGGCAACCCCTTGGCAGCTTCCTCAGCAAGTAACAGTGTTGATTTCCCGGGCCTGGTGGGAGGAGGTGGAGCTCTAAGGAGGTAAAGGAAGGTTACTGTGCACTTAGTTAATATGCAAAACCACTTACGCAGTGCTGGATGAGCAATGAATAAGTGCAAACAAAGCCATGCTTGATCAGCTAACGTGGACTTTGCACACCAAGTTGATCCGTCCAAGGATGCGGATGTTGGTCCGGAAAGAAATTCTGCAATTGGACAGTAAAGGACAGAAGAGGTCATCCTCAGAGAGGCTAACATTATTTTTGTAATGGTTGGTGAATATGGAAGAAATAAACCGAAGCAGGGGTGTAATTGCCTTGCTCCTCTTTGCTTTGTTCAGAGAGAAAAAAAAAAAAAAAAAACATAGCAATCTAAATCACAGGGATGGTGTTTTCCCTGAAAAATCTAACAGACTGAAGTTCAAGTTTGCATCAATTAAACTCTATGTAAGATAAACCAATATGTTCAGATATAAGCAAGTAGAGCATAATTTGGTTTGTACTTGAACAAAACATACGGCTCAAGTAGCATCTTTCACCTCTGAGTTTTCAGACAAAGAAGCAGATTAGCAACTTAGGGCTGGGGTGGGGGCGTATAGTGTTGGATCTTCCTTCTCTCTCTCTCTCTCTCTCTCTCTCTCTCTCTCTCTCTCTCTCTCTCTCTCTCTCTTTCTCTCATTTTGATAGATCCTTATTTGTTTCCAGGGGCTTGGGCAGGCTGGAAATCATTACCTTCTGAGAGAGTACTAGGGAGACTTTAGCACCCCGTGCTGCTGGCTGAGGTCACCTGCATGAGTGTGAAGCACCAGCCCCCAGGCAGGCTGATGGGATGCCTGCAGCCCGCCAAGAGCTGAGGTCTGCCCAGCAGGTGTCACTAGGGATTTAAAGCTTACCAGACCTTTGGGACCAGGGCTAGGAAACAGCCATGTAATGATTAATGAAGTTGCCTTTAAAATATTTTTGAGAGGCTATATGTGAGATAATTCCAAGGAGTTTCTCCTTCCAAGGGAAGTTGAAGTGATAGCTTCAGCATGGTTTAAATGATGTCTGGACCATTCTCTCCAAGACTTGGTCTCCATTTCTGATTCTTCATTCCAAAAACTAGACTGTGATATAAAACTCACAAAGGCACACTGAATTTAAGAGTGGGAAAATACACACAAAGAACCAAAGCAACCCAGCATTCGGGAGGCTGAGACCGGAGGATCCGGGTTCCAGGCCAGCCTCAGCTACTTAGTGAGGCACTCCGCAACTTAGTGAGACCCTATTTCAAAATAAAGAATAAGAAATAGGGCTGGGGGTGTAGCTCGGAGGTAGAACGCCCCTGAGTTCAATCCCTAGTACCGCAAAAAAAAAAAAAAAAAAAAAGAACCAAAGCAAGAGCAGAAAGTTATTATTATGGTGAAAATTCCCATAAATGACATTCCCATGTCTGTCATTTGTGTCCTCACAACATTGATGTTGATTTTGTAAGAAATCCCAGGATTAAGATCAAAGTTCACTTTAAAAATGCAAATATTTTAGCAGTTCCTGTATGAGTGAAGTCAGCTCCTATTTTGTCAATGCTTAATATTTCTAACAAATCTATATAAAAACTGTATCTCTCTCTCCCTCTCTCTCTCTCACACACACACACACACACACACACACACACACACACACATACACAATTGAATATATTAACCACATTCTAATTTATGTACCTGGGAACATGTATTTAATAACTTTATTTTTTGAGAATTAAAAAATGCTCCCTCTTATAACCACTACTCTGCACTCTTTCTGTTTTCCAAAGGATTACTGAAGACAAACCTAATTAACGGATTCATCAGAAGGTGCTGCTAAACAAAGTGTGACTGGCCAGGTCATGTCACCTCCTCATTCCCTCTCTCCTTTCCTTTCTTCTCTTCCTTCTAAGTGGGCACATAATATCAAAATAGATATGAGGTAACACATATAGCAAAAGATACAGATATGGTAAAATGTTATTAAAAAGGTAAAATGTATATTAAAAATGTTTTCCCTGAATACTTTTTTATTGCTTCCCTTTTTGTCTCGCGTGCCTGGAACCTCAATGTTTAAAAATTTTTCCATCATGAATTTCAGTAGCTTCCCTAGCTTTGATTTTCTTCTATAATTTGTCCTCTATCATCTTACTTTATTCAACTAATGGTCTCCTACCTCACTTTAATCAGCTTTTAGCTTTACCATATCTGTATCTTTTGCTATATGTGTTACCTCATATCTATTTTGATATTATGTGCCCACTTAGAAGGAAGAGAAGAAAGGAAAGGAGAGAGGGAATGAAGAGGTGACATGACCTGGCCAGTCACACTTTGTTTAGCAGCACCTTCTGATGAATCCGTTAATTAGGTTTGTCTTCAGTAATCCTTTGGAAAACACAAAGAGTGCAGAGTAGTGGTTATAAGAGGGAGCATTAAACTTTTATGTGCAGGAGAGGCCACCTTGCATCTAAGGAGACAACTTAGGCATGCCCAGCATCTGAATTGGTGGGATCCACAAGGCTAAGGAGAAGGGGAAGCTGGGAGCAGGGGTGTGAATGCAGGAAAGAAGTGGCTTCAGGGCTTGGCTGGAGATTCTCAGAGCAGTGCTTAGGGAACACTTCACAAAGCACTGATCGGTACAGTTGGAACTTGCACTCTAAATTAAGTTTCTACCCCACAGAGATGATCCTTCCTATTACACATATTAGAGAAGCTGAGTCTCAGGGACCTTACCATGTCGTCACCTGGCGCTCTATAACAAAACTGAGGCTGGAAATCATGCCCCCTGCTCACATTTCTGCTGCTGATGGGAACTGTATCTTGAGAAGAAAAAAAAAAAAAAAAAAGAAGCCAAAGGGCCTGTAGAAACATAATGCAAATAATCCTTTATTTTCTGTTCTTTCTCCTGGGGAGTCCCCTTATTCAATATCACCAAATAAAGGCCCACAAATGAAAACTCCAATCTGAAGTTATATAATTGTGGCAGAATTTTATTAAGATCTTTATCAGTCATTTTATTTATTTCTATGTTATGAGGGAAAGAATAAATGACTTTAGTAGATGTCTACAGGCCCATTTTCTAACCACAACTCCAGCCATTTATCTAACCACTTAACTGATGTTGTTTTAATGAGCTACTGTTATGATACATTATTAATTAAAAAACCACCATTACTATTAATATCACTTACAAAAGATTCTATGAAGAGCTTTGAGACTGCAGATACAACCAATTAACTATAGGCTAAATCCTCCATGGTGTGAAAAAATTCAGGTAATTCTTTCTGTACACATTTGATCTTATACAAATATTATCAGTGGTCATAAGTGGATTCCGCTTTCCTACAAGAAAAACCACAAACCTCATGGACTGATGTATGGAGTCATTGTCCTCCTCCACATATAAGGAAAAATGATGAGTTGAAGGAAAAAATTCATAAACCTCTGGCCTTTGGCCATGACAGTAGAATTTATTGGCTCACATTTTAGAGATCCCAGGCTGACCCCAAAGGCCATATTCACAATGAGGAAAAACAAATCAATTTCTACATTCAGATAGGATATGGGATGTTGGATAAGTAATTCTATGACATATTCTAAATGCACTGTGAAGAGCTTCCTAGTGTATTTGAAAGCAGAGAACATGGGAGTGGGACAGAAACCCCCTCTCACAAGTACTCCTTTCAGTGATATTCCCACTGAAAGGATCTCCTCTCATCTCCAAAGCTGCCATAGCCCACTAAGATTAGAGCATTCTCTCTACTAGGGAGGGATGAATCAGAAGCAACTGGAGCACAACTAGAATGGTTAGAGCCCTGGCTTCTCACTGTACTACTGCCAAAATGGAAGAGGAAGACTAGACTGGTCTCACATTCTTGTCCAAGACTTTTAGTTTCTGAGTCTGTTTTAAGAATTTGCTAATAAGCTTTTCACCTGGATTCAGCCTCATTATAAGATTATAAGATATATGTTAACTGGAGGAGTTGAGGGCCCACCTGCTACAAGACCACAGACATATCTGAAAATTTTCAATGGCGCTGAGAAACTCACAAAGCTTATGAACACTGATAGATGACACTTCAAAAGCCCAAGTCTCAGTGAAATAAAAATAATCACTTATATTACCTAGAAATGCAAATTCATAGGCTTTAGCACTTTGTTTATTTGTTTTTGTTTTTGTTTTTAGTACTGGGAATTGAACCCAGAGGCATTCTACCTGCAGGCTACACCCTTAGTCCTTTTTATTTTTGAAACAGGTTCTGGCTAAGTTACTAAGGCTGGCTTCGAACTTGCAATCTTCTTGCCTCAGTCTCCCAAGTACTGGGATTACAGGCATGTGCAACCATGCCTGGTGGCTTTAGCGCTTTTAAAGTCCATAACTTAATCTCACATGGGTTGGTTGAGTATCATTATCGCCATTTTTTTCTTTGTATGTTTGGTTGTTTGTTTTCATGGACTGGAGATGGAACCCAGAGCCTTGTGTATGCTAGGCAAGTGCTCTGTCTCTGGGCTACAGCCCCAGCCCCTCATTCCCATTGTTTGACAGATGCGGAGATAGAAGTACACGGCTTAAGACTGGTGAAAGTAATGGAGTTAAAAAAAAAAGAATCCAAACCAGAACCCGTACTTCCATTCTAATGTTCCTTCTATCCATCAATGTTTGCTGTCTTATTAAGAGAAACTCAAAACACCTAAGAAGGAGTCTCTGCCTAGGAATGTGGTATGAACTTTTAGTTTATACCTTGTCTATGTAACTGTTTTTTGTTTCATTAATGCAAAACTTATGAGTTATTCCATTGAGCTTATTTGCATTTTTACTTGTTTTGCTCTTTTCCAAATTAAAGCTCAGCAGGTAATAGCAATGAGATTTTCATAGACTTTTTGGATTATGCCAATAGTTTCTTCCTGGTAGTTTTAGTAATCAAAGGAAAGCATCTTATTTACATTAGAATATTCATGAAGTAACCATTGAAAAGATATAGTAAGTATTGAAACAACATAGTCTTGAATTTTTGGAAGATATTTTCTAACAGTCTATGATTGTCAGAGAAAAGATTTTCCTATTCAGGTTACATTCTATATTTCCTGCAGTTTCTCTAATCAGTTAGGTTGGGAACTAGTGTACACATTGTTTGCCGGTAAGATTAAAGAATTTTGTGAATTTTTAACCTTTTGGGCCACTTTTTAACAAGTATCCTGGCTAAATCATTAAGATGTATCACCAAAAATAAGACTTATTTGTGTTTCAGTATATAAAACTTATCAACATATTGAAAATCAAAATATGAATGTAGAGAAAATAGAACACTAGAATGTTAGAATTATAAATATTTCATGAATCATATAGTCAAAATACACCCAGGCAAAATTGAGACCTGAGAAAGTTAAATGCCTTACTCTACGGGACAAAGGGACACAGTATAGTAACAGAGTTGAAACCATAGCAGAGGTTCCTAATCTCTGAGACCCATCCCTATTTTATAACCCCTTCCATTCATTTTTTTGGTACTTTGGTTTATTCCTTTTCTTTGGTTTGTTCTTTCTTCTCTCCCCAAAGTTATTATTTCCATATATCCTTTCTGCACATACTGTGATGCAGTCACCCACAGATTCAAATTTCCATCACACAGCCCCTCAGAAGGGGTGCCTCCATCACTCCGAGGCCAGGCTGGTGTGCAGAGATCATAACATATCACCCTGTGACCCTAGGAAACATCAGACAAAAAACAAACATCATCCCTCAGTCCCCAGCTGTGTGGTTCCATGGAAAATGCTGATGGTACCATGTAGTATTATCATGTTGAGAATACACAGATGCATTGCTTTTTTTTTTTTTTTTTTTTTTTTTTTTTGCGGTACTGGGGATTTAACTCAGGGGTATTCTACCTCCGAGCTACACCCCCAGTCCTCCAGTCCTATTTTTTATTCTTTATTTTGAAACAGGGTCTCACTAAGTTGCGGAGTGCCTCACTAGGTAACTGAGGCTGGCCTCGAACCCGGATCCTCCGGTTTCAGCCTCCCAAATTTTGGGATTACAAGCGTGCACCACCACGCCCGACTTCCATTGCTCTTTTTCATCACATATACCCATAAATCATATATGCAATGAATAAGAGCACCGGATTTAAAAGTCATGCAACCAGGGTATCATCTTAATCGCATCCTATCTGCTTAAGTGTGTAGAATCTGAAGACTGAATTTTCTACTAAGCTGTGGGCTCTGAAGATGAATATTAAATTGGGATTTGGGAAAGGGAGTGTACTCATTCATAGCAGAATGCTTTTATTTTGACATTAAATTATGAGTCTGTCCCACTGAGGAGCCATGAGCTTGTTGCCTGAGTCATTCATGCTAAGGCTAGGGTGAAGCTTCATGTCCCACCCCCATCTTCCGCCAACCTCATCCAGTAATTGACTGACCTTACGAAGGTTGACTTAGTTGAACTTTGAGATGGTCCTGACTACTCTGAGGCTGAGCTGTGCTTCTAAAGGTACACACCAGAAAAGGTCATTATTTGGGAAAGCCAAAGGGAGCCTTCTCTGACAAGAATTTCCAAGGAAATCTCTCAGTTGCAGAAGCCAGCGATGTTTAGTAGGAACAATTTTACATCTACCTGAAGAAAATGTCAACAAAGTTCCCATTTATTTCAAACTGCTGTGAGAGATATTGAATTATTGTGCAGGAAAAACTATATTCCTTACCCACCAAGAAGATTGCAACAATCTTCCAAAATTGAGAATGTCTTACAACCAAGCACATAGATCAAAAATTGATTTATGTGAGCCACCGAATTTGTACATATTTC
>PVLC010014492.1:0-38984 GCA_004027655.1 Graphiurus murinus | reverse complement strand
TAGTGAGACCCGGTTTCAAAATAAAGAGTAAAAAAAATAGGGCTGGGGGTATAGCTCGGAGGTAGAATGCCCCTGTGTTCAATCCCCAATACCGAAAAAAAAAAAAAAAAGAAAAATGTAGGTCTACAAAATTAAAGTCAAGGTCATCTTCTTGCACATCCTGTTCTCTTACCAAATCAATTTTGGCAAATTAAAAATCCTGATCATTAGCCAGGCGTGGTGGCGCACGCTTGTAATCCCAGCATTCGGGAGGCTGAGACCGGAGGATCCCGGTTCGCGGCCAGCCTCAGCTACCTAGTGAGGCACTCCGCAACGTGAGACTCGGTTTCAAAATAAAGAATAAAAAATAGGGCTGGGGGTATAGCTCGGAGGTAGAATGCCCCTGAGTTCAATCCCCAGTACTGCAAAAAACAAAAACAAAAACAATCCTGATCATTGTAACTCTGTGTCTATCAGACTTTCACTTTCCTCAAATTTCACAGAATCTAGGGCACTCTGCACAATTCACAATTGCCAAACTATGGAACCAGCCAAGATGTCCATCAACAGATGAATGGATTACAAAACTATAGGATATGTACACAATGGAATTTTACTCAGCCATAAAGAAGAACAAAATCATGTCACTTGCAGGGAAATGGATGGAACTAGAAAACATTATGCTAAGTGAGATTAGTCAGTCACAAAAAGTAAAAAAATCGTATGCTCTCCCTAATATGCAGAAGCTGGAGAAAGTGGGACACAAGAGGGACTCTAGACAAAAAAAGAGAAACCTTAGATGAGCAAAGAAGGTGACTTAACTGAAGGTGATGGGGGGGGGGAGGCGTAGGGAAAACCCTAATGCACATGATGTGCTTTGACAAACATATCAAAGTCAATCACTAAACTGAACTTGAGAAGGAGGGAGGACGAGGGAGTGGGGTGGGAATTGGGTAAGGGTTAAATGAGAAATATGTGCATGTATACCTTTACCAGCTTGTACCTAACAAAGATGTATGATTACAATGCACCAATAAAAAACAAAGAACCTAGGGTACTCTTCAATAAAGCAATACTACAAATTGAACCCCATGTCCACTCAATATTAAATATGAAATCATTTAAGTGTCTATTCCACTATGCAATAGGATTTTTTCTAGAATAAGAACTTGAGACCCACAGATAACTAACAACAGCCTGTCATCAAACTCATAATAAAATAACTCCAGACTGTGGTCTCCAGGGGCTCACTTGGCCTCTTCAACTCGTCTCTTATCCAAGCTTCTCCTTTGGCATCTGCAGCCACACGTAGTGTGGCCCACTCCTCCCAGCTGTCTCGGGACTTTCCTGGTTTTTGCATTAGAAGCCCTGTGTCCTGGGCAGTCAGGACGACTGGTCCCCTTCCATGGGCTCTGCTGTTCTAACACATGCAGGCTGCAGGGAACATTCTTCTCCCAGATGCTTCTCTGCTTTCCTCATTCTCATCAGACAGCTCTCCACTCCAATAAATCTTCACAGAAAAACTATTCCTCACCACCTCTGTTATCATTAGTAGTAGCATTTATCAATAAATCACTACTTTATGTATTCATTTTTTCAATTTATTATTTGTTGTCTCATTATTATTATTATTATTATTATTATTATTATTATTATTAGTGTGTGTGTGGGGGGGTAATCCCCAGGAACATTCTACCTCCGAGCTATAGCCCCAGCCCTATTTTTGATTCTTTATTTTGAAACAGGGTGTCACTAAGTTGCACAGGGCCTCACTAAGTAGCTGAGGCTGGCTGGGAACCCGGATCATCGGGTCTCAGCTTCCCAAATACTAAGATTACAAGCGTGTGCCACCATGCCCAGCTTTCTCTTTAATTATTTATATGCCTCCTCCTCCAGCATGTGAATAGCAAGAAATACTTTATCTTTTCTCTGCTGTATCCCCATCTCTTACAGCAGTGCCTAACTAATATGGCACCCCCTTCCCAAAATGTGTTCACTGGATGAACAACACTTGTATTCTAATCTTTATATCATAGATGTTGTGGTCATCAATATCAACACAAACAGCAATTTATAAATTCATTCATTCAACATGTATTCGGAAATTCAACACTTTATAAGTAATACTATATTATGGAGTTTGGCAAGCTGGGAAGTGTAGGAAGCGACCAGACTGAGTTGATCCATGGTGAAAGGATTGAGCAGACAGGCAAGCCATTCAAGTGGCTTAATATTATAAATACTGAAAAGGCCACTTCCTGTATGTCCTTTTGGAGTTGTTAAGAGTCACCTTCCCCTTTTTAACAGGAACCAATTCTTCATCTTTAAAATGTGGATGCTCTTGCACTAAGATTGTCTATAGTCCTGCCTATTGCAGAAGGCTAGTTTGTGTCTGAAATCTTGTCCCAAGCACACACAATATCAGCTTCTTCAAATCCCTGGGTTTTTTTATCCTGTCATTTCTGGTAAGATTTTCCAAAATAGTAATGCCCCCTGACTCGTAGATTTTTTTTTTTCAGCTTAAATTACTATATCATGCCATTTTGAAATTCCTCCTTCCTGTCTCCTCAAAATTTTTACACAAACGATAAGGATGGTAGATGATTTTGAAACCCCTAAAGAATATTAGGTAGCTTGGCATGATGTCACACAATTATAATCCCAGTACTTTGGAGGCTGAAACAGGAGGATCGCAGGTTCAAGACCAGCCTCACCTCAGCAACTTAGCAAGGCCCTCAGAAACTTAGCAAGACCATGTTTCAAAATAAAAAATAAAAATAAAATAGGGCTGGGGATGTAGTTCAGATGTAGAATGTCCCTACATTCAATACCTAGTACCAAAAAGAAAGAAAGAAGGAGGAAGGAAGGAAGGAAGGAAGGAAGGAAGGAAGGAAGGAAGGAAGGAAGGAAGGAAGGAAGGGAGGGAGGGAAGGAAAGAGAGAGAGAGAGAGAAAGAAAGAAAAGAATATTAGACATGTAGACATGAGAGGTAGGTTGCAGACAAGTTCTGTTTTGCTTTAAGTTCCATTCTTAGGTTGCCAGGTCTAAGACTGGATAACTAGAAAGTCCATCCCAGCACCTGATGACTACCTGCATTTAAAAATCTAACAGGAATAAGCCTTTCCAAGGTCAGTGTTTCCTCAGCTTAGAGATGCACAAAGGCTGAAGGGGCAGAGATCACAGGGATCAGCTGTGTCTACATCCTGTACCTCTTGCTGTTCTCCATGAACTCTGGCAGGAAGGTAGGTGGACCTTAGAACAGCCTATTTTAAAACAGGCAGCTGAACTTGGCTACAGAGTGTTTACTGTGTCGTGTCCTAGAGGTGACTAAGTGGGCAGGCATCTCCAGGAGCCGGGCCAGGAGAGCCCTGCGTGGGCGCGACGCCTCCCCTCCTCCACTCCCTACTGCCTTCCTGCCTCTGCGTGTGCGATGACAGAGGAGAAATGGTGAGTCCACCAAAAGTGCTCCAAAAGTGTCAGCAGGCATGACAAAAAGCTAATGGAAGGGCCAGAGTTTATTTTCAAGTTCCACCTTTCAAACCCATGTTTCCCACTGACTGTGTCCCTTTTGGAGGACTGTGATGTTGGGTTGCTGCTTGTGAGAAATGCTAGGCACACTACAGCCTCGGAAACACCCTTTTAGAAACTGTAGAAACAGTTTCTACCTGGGGTTTCTACCTGGCAAAACTCTGACATCCGGAAGGCAGCGCTCAACACTTCTGTTTTCCCATGCAATGGACCTCAAGCCTCTTCAACCCTGGCAGCTTTGGTCTGTGCCCTAAGAAATGAAACCCTATTTCCTAATGTGTTCTTTTTCTTTTTTTTAATAAAAATATCAAAGGCATACTTCTCCTCGGTGGCTGGAGAAGGAAAGCTGCAGCAAAGGCTATTTTTTAACTGGAACACGGCCTTGTGTTGAGCCACACTCATCCAGGGGCGGCGGAAGATTGATGGCTGGACACGTGGAGGGCGCTGCCTCTGATTGAAATCAGACAACTGCAAGCTGTGAGGGAGAGCGGAGACCCAGTTAACCACAGCCATCCCATGTTAGCACATTTGGACAGGGCATCCCTTCGGCCTGCTGTCCGCACTGCTGGCTCAGAGGAAGCCACCAAGGGCAGCAAGAGGGGCTGTGACTACTTCAAGGGTGCACAGCCCTCTGCATCTGTCTCTGCCTCATCTTTATCTTTTTAAAGGTGCAGAGGAAAGTCCAGCCTGGTGGTGCACACCTGGGATTCCAGTACTTAGAAGGCTGAGACAGAGAGATGGCAGGTTTGAGGCCAGCTTCAGCAATGTAGTAAGATCCTCAGCAACTTAGCAAGCTCCTGTTTTCAAATAAGAAATAAAATATGTCTTGGGGGGTATAGCTTAGAGGTAGAATGCCCCTGGGTTCAGTCTCTAGCACAAAAAAGGGGCAGAACAGGACTAAATCTCTGTGTGGCTGACCCACCACCAGCCTTAAGATTCCAGGTGAAAAATAATCAGTCCATGTTCACAAGCAGAGGAAAGAGATAAAAATGACAAAGCCCACTGTGTCCCTGGCTAAAAATCCTGATGCTCCACTCCTCTTTTGAACTCGGGGCATGATTCCTTTAGATTCCTTTCTTTGCTTTTCAGTAGGCAGGGGCTGGTGAGGAAGGAAGTCCTGGGAAATTGTCTGAGTGTTACTTGGTACCCATCCCAGGGATGGGAGCCAGAGTTCAGCATGCTTAGCAATTGTGCAGCCATGCACTTGAACTGAGACATTTTTATTTCATTAGGGGTGTCAGTTTACAGCCATTAGCTAAGCAGATTGGCCAGCACCAAAGGGCCTTTTTTAATGCCTTATCGCCAGATCGCTCTTCCATTATTCAGGTCTTTAAAAGAGAGAGAAAGGGAGGGAGGGCGGCTGTAAGTACATTATGTTTTGTGACTTGTCTCTATCCTCTGGCCTGAATGGCCTAAAATAGGTTTTATTAGAAATCATTATTTAGAATCCAGCCCAGGAGCATATCGATCGCCTGTGTGTAATGGTTCCCAGATCAGGGAAAGTAGCAGAGAGGGTCTCCAACGGGCCGACATCATGTCAGTGACAATTCATTTTTTTGCCAGTTAGGATGCTGGTTTAATATCCTGAAAAAGGCACTTAACACCAGCCTTTCATAACATCTGTCAGGGCCCGTCCCGTGGCTTGTTTCTCACACCGTGGCTCCCGGGCAGTTTGGGGCCTTGCTCTAAAACATACTTCTCTCGAGGCCTCTGAATTCCTCAGACATTCAACCACCCCCAGCCCCGGGGACCGACACTCGCAGACCAGCTGTTACAACTTTCCAGGACACTCCTAAATTTTCTAAATGTGTGCCATATAAAAATAAGATTTAGGACGGTGAGTGTTCAGGAGCTGTGCAAGTGAAGAATATAACTCATCCAGCGTCTCGGCCGTCCTGTGCACATCTTTCTGTAGCTCAACTCCATCCTGGTCCTCATGATGGTTTGGCAGAAATCCCATGCCTTGAGATTTGGGTCAAGTGATCACTTTCCTCCCCTTGCCTTAACAAAATGCTCCTTTCTTATACAGAGACTTAAAAAAATACAAAAATGTTTAAAGAAAATTATTAAACACTATACACTTGGATTTAACAATTGCTAACATTCTGCATCTGCCATAATTTCCTCTTTTCCTCTCTCTCTCTCTCTCTCTCTCTCTCTCTCTCTCTCACACACACACACACACACACAAACTCTCACTCATTCATGTTTGCACACTCTCAGTCATGCTCATAGTAGTTATACCATACCTACTTACACACTCACAGCCAAATCCACACACATATGCTCACACGTGTCCTAATACCTACATATCACAGTTTTTTTCTGAGCTATTTGAAAGGAAGTTGCACACATTTTGGCACTTTATACCTAAATATATCAATAAGTATTTTCTTTCTTTTTTTTTTTTTTTTTTTTGCGGTACTGGGGATTGAACTCAGGGGCATTCTACCTCCGAGCTACACCCCCAGCCCTATTTTTTATTCTTTATTTTGGAACCGAGTCTCACTAGGTTGCGGAGTGCCTCACTAGGTAGCTGAGGCTGGCCGCGAACCCGGATCCTCCCGTCTCAGCCTCCCAAATGCTGGGATTACAAGCGTGCGCCACCACGCCCGGCTTATTTTCTTTAAATTTTAAAAAAATGTTTAATTGACGCCGGGCGTGGTGGCGCACGCTTGTAATCCCAGCATTCGGGAGGCTGAGACCAGAGGATCCGGGTTCGTGGCCAGCCTCAGCTACCTAGTGAGGCACTCCGCAACCTAGTGAGACTTGGTTTCAAAATAAAGAATAAAAAATAGGGCTGGGGGTGTAGCTCGGAGGTAGAATGCCCCTGAGTTCAATCCCCAGTACCGCAAAAAAAAAAAAAAAAATGTTTAATTGACATAAAACTTGTACATATTTATGGGGTGAAGTATGATAATTTGATTCATGTATTCAATGTGTAATGCTCACATCAATAATCAGCATTTCTGTCTCCTCAAATTTTTGTCATTTCTATGTATTAAGAAACTCCAGACTCTTCTAGTCTTTTTGAAGGAATTGTTGTAGACTGTTACCCTACTGTGCTATAGAACACTGAAACTCATTCCTCTTATCTTACTGTATTTTGTTATCTGTTATCTAACCTCTTTTTATCCCCTCCCTCCTACTTTTCCTCGGTTCTAGTGACCACTATTCTACTCTCTCCTTCTGTAAGATCAACTCTTTTAGCTTTCACAAATGAATGAGATCAGGAAGTATTTGTCTTTCTGTGTCTGGTTTATTTTACTTAGCATAATATCCTCTAATTTCATCCATGTTGTTGCAAAAGACAGAATTTCCCTCTTTTATGGCTGAATAATATTCCATTGTGTATGTGTGTGTATTACATTTTCTTTATCCATTCATCCATCAGTGGTTGATTCAATATCTTGACTATTGTAAACAGTAAAGCAATAAATATGAGAATGCAGATATATCTTTCATGTAATGATTTAATTTCTTTTCATATATACCCAGTAGTGAGATTGCTTGATCATATGGTAGTTCTACTTTTAGTTTTTGAAAAACCTCTGTATTACTTGCCATAATGGTTTTATTAACTTAAATCCTCACATGCAACCCTTCAGTTTTTCTGTATATAAAATCACTTCATCTGCAAGCAAGGATAATTTTATTTCCTTTTCAATGTGGATGTCCTTAATTTGCTTCTCTTGCCTGATTTCTCTGGGTAATACTTCCAACATTGATGAGTAAGAATGGTAAAAGTGACACATTTGTATTGTTCCTTGTCTTAGAGGAAATGCTTTCAAGTTTTTCTTTATTTAGTATTATGCTGGTTGTGGATAGGTTTGTATTATTTATTGTGTTGTGGCATATTTCTTCTATACCTAATTTGTTGGGAGTTTTAGTATTAAGGAATATTTAATATTACTGAATACTTTTTCTGTGTCTCTTGAGGTTATTATATAGATTTTGTTCTTTATTCTGTTGATTTAATGTATGATGTTTACGGATTTACATATTTTGAACTATGCTTGAATCTCTGGGATAAATCCCATTTGATCATGATGTATAATCATTTTCACATACTGTTGAATTTGGTTAGCTAGTATTGGGCTGAAAATTTTTGCATATATATTCATGAGGCATATTAATTTGTTATTTTCTTTTTTGTTGTGACTTTGTCTTATTTTGTATCAGGGTAATGTTAACTTCATAGAGTAAGTTTGGCAGAGTTCCCCATTTTTAATTCTTTGGAATAATTTGAGAAGATTTGATTTAGGTCTTCTTGAAATGTTTTCTAGAATTCAGCAGTGGGTCATGATTTTCTTTAATTGGAGACTTAATTACTACTTCAAGATCATTATTCATTATTGGTCTGTTTTAATTTCCTATTTCATGATTCAGTCTTGATGGGTTGTATGTGCTCAGAAATTTATTACGTTTTTCTAGGGTTTTCAATGTACTAGTCAAAAACGTTAATGATAGTTTCTTATGAATCCTTTGTAGTTCTGTATTATTGGTTATAAAAAATTCTTTTTCATCTCTAATTTATGTATTTTCATCTCTCTCTGTTGCTTCCTTGTCACTAAAGGTTTGTTGACTAATTTTGCTCAGTTTTTTCAAGAAAAATTTGTTTTTATTTTGTTAATCTTTTTAAATCCAGATTTTGCTTATTTATGGTCAGATTTTTATTATTTCTTTTCTTCTACTAATTTTAGGATTGGCTTGTTCTTGTTTTTCCAGATCATTGAGGTATATGATTAGGTTGATTATTTGAAATTTTTCTACTTTTTATGTAGGCATTTATTGCTATAAACATTCTCTTAGTGCTACTTTTATTTTATCTCAGAGATTTTGATTTATTGTGTTTTCATTTTAATTTATTTCAATAATTAAAAAAATTTTCCTCCTAATTTCTTCAATGACTTATTGATTGCTCAGAAGCATACAGTTCAATTTCCATGTATTTGTTTATTTTCTATTATTATTATTACTGTTGATTTTTAGTTTTGTTCGGTTGTGATCATAGAAGATAGATAATATGATTTCTATTTTCTTAAATCTATTGAAATTTGTTTTGTAGTCTAACATATGATCTATCCTGGAGAATGTTTTGCTAATGAGAAGAATGTATATTCTATAGCTATTGAATAGAATGCTTTGTTGATGTCTGTTAGGTTCTTTTTGGTCTACAGAATAAATTAATTCTGATATTTCTTTGTTGATTTTCTGTGTCAAAGCAAAGATCTGTCCATTGTTGAAAGTGGATTATTGAAGTCCTCAACAATTATTGTATGGGTGTATATTTCTTCTTTTACATCCAAAATTAACTATATATTTGGGTAATCTAATATTAAGTGCTTTTTTAAAATTTATAATTTTTATATCCTTTTGCCGAATTTATCTCTGTCACTACATAATTTTGTTCTTTGTCTCTTTTTACAGATCTTGAATTTTAGTCTTTTAATCTGATATAGGTAGAGCTGCTTTTGCTTTCTTTTGATTTCTATTTGCGCGGAATATAGTTCTTCATCTCTTCACTTTTAGCCAATGCATAGCATTACTGATGAAAGAAGTTTTTTGTAAGCAGCTTACAGTTGGGTCTTTTCTTGCTTTTTTTTTTTTTTTTTTTTTTAATCCATTCCTCCGGTTTTCTACAATTTGAATATGGAATGTCTCCCAACATTGTTAACAATTTGTCCTCAGCATGACTCTTTTAGCAGGTTGTGGAAACCTTTAACAGGTAGGCCTAGTGGAATGGTTTTAGTCATTGGGAGCATGTTCTCAGAATTGTGAGATGCCAATCTCTTATGCTCCCTCTCTATCTCTTTTCTAGAGACCATGAAGTGAGCAGCTTGCTCCACCATGAACTCCCTGCCATTGACACAAAAGCAGCAGGAACAACTGACCCTGAACTGAAACCTCCAAAACTGAAAGTCAAAATAAACCCTTTATCTTAATGATTATCTCGGATATTTGTTATAGTAACAGAAAGCTAATACACAATCTATTTCTTTTTATTGGGGAATATGATCTATTTACCCTGAAGCTATTATTAATAGGTAAGAATTTACTTCTGCTACTTTTTTTCTGATTGTTTTGTATATTCTTTGTTTCTATCTCTCTTATTGCTTAACTTTGTGATTTGTGACTTTCTATGGTGATAAAAAAGAGAAAAAATCAAACTTATCACCATAGAAAGTCACAAATCACAAAGTAAGCTTTATCATTTGTTTGCTTTTTATAATGACAGTTATTATCCATTCACTTCCAGATGTAGGATTCCTTTAGAATTTCTAATAAGGTAGATTTAGTGATGATGAATTTTCAGCTTTTGCTTGTCTGGGAAAGATTTTATTTCGTCTCTATTTTTGAAAGATGATTTTACCGGTATAATACTCTTGGTTGGAATTTTTTTTTCTTTCAGGATTTTGAATCTATCATCCCATCCTCTTCTGGACTATAAGGTTTCTGCTGAGAAATCTGATGTTAGTCTCTTGAGGAACCCCTTATATGCAACTTGTCAGTTTTTTCTTGCTATTTTTAGAATTTTCTTTGTCTTTAACTTTTGATAGTTTGGCTATAATATGCCTTGGAGAGGATCTTTCCTTTGGGGGGTAGAGGGTCTACATGGGGTCTTTTGAGCTTCTTGGCTCTGGATGTCCATATGTCTTTCAAGACTTGAAAATGGTTGAGTAATTATTTCATTAAATAAATTATCAATGCTCTTTCCTTTTCTTTTTCAGGAATCCATTATGAAAAATTTATTCACTTATTTATATCACATAAGTTTTATAGGCTTTATTCACTGTTTCTCTTTCTTTCTTTCTCTCTTTCAACAACAGCCAAGATGGGGCCATAGGCTGCAGAGAGGTATACCTTATCAGTGAGAATTTTCTAAGAATAATATGGCAATATTAATTACACATAAGAAAGTTAATAATAAATTTATCAAATACTCTATAATACATTGCATATTCATATATCTTCAGTAGTTCCCAGCAGATTTCCATAATCATATTTTACAATTCAATATCTAGTCAAGATTCATATATTTTATCTGGGTATGTGTTTTTGTCTTCCTGTCTTTATTTTTTTTTTTTTTTTTACTGATCACTTTTAAAAGACTCTATGTCATTTGTATTATAGGCCCTTTGGGGTTTTTTTTGGCAAACCATATAACTAAAATATCATATATAGCAAAATATCTAAATCTGAAGTGAACTATTCCATGACTCCCTGCAAAGGAAACATCTTCGTAACTTCTATCCAGATTAAAGCATGGGGTATTACCTGATACCTCATGTCACCCCAATCAGCATCTTCACTGCTATAATACAAAACAACTGACCACATAATTTAGAGTAAAGGAGATTTATTTGCTCACAGTTTTTTGGAGATTCTGAGTTCAGACAATACCCAAATTTTTCTCTCATCTATTTCAGAGCCCTGGTATAAGACACTCCTTAAAGATAATGATTCAAATGACTTTTCTGCATAAAGCAGTAAAATTTTCATAAACCAACAAAAGTTTTATAATTTTTTTTTTTTTTTTTGCAGTACTGGAGATTGAACTCAGGGGCATTCTACCTCCGAGCTACACCCCCAGCCATATTTTTTATTCTTTATTTTGAAACAGGGTCTCACTAAGTTGCGGAGTGCCTCACTAAGCAGCTGAGGCTGGCTGTGAACCCGGATCCTCCAGTCTCAGCCTCCCAAATGCTGGGATTACGAGCGTGCACCACCATGCCCAGCAAAGTTTTATAATTTAAGTAACTTTCTTCCCTACAGACTCCAATCTTTTCTTGGAGGTCTTCATAAATTAAAAAAAAGAAAAAAAATCTTTCAATATTGTTAATGTTCTTACTCAATTGGATAATAGGTTAGCGAGATATTATGCTAGTAGCATTGAATTCTTTAGCAAATTTAGGGGTATTTTTTAAAAGAAAAAAAGAGAAGAATACCTTAAAAAACTTAACTCTGCTCCCTGCCTACCAGTAGGAAACTAGGCCACAAAGCAACAAGGAAGATCACTAAACAGAATACATCATTATATAATAACTAAAAAAACTTTTACTTAGGATTTTTTTCACAGATAAACAATGAATATATCACATGGTTATGCCCTTCATCTAAAGCCTTGGCTTCTCTCTAATCATTTTTTTTTTTTTGTCAAGGAATAAAGGAATATGTGTCTTTTAAAGGCTATTTTCTACATTAATTATAGTTGTTAAGTCTCTCTTCTTAGAGCTTGTGAGAAAACATGAAAGGACATTTAAAAAATGTTTAATATCAGGAGATAACATGATTTTTTAAAGCCCATTTTATAGTCATACTACATGTGCAATCAACTTCAGACTGACTTGACCTCAGATAGATGATAGTTACCTCTTTACTATAGTTCTTTAATACTCTGACAAATATTATTCGTGTTTTGACTCTCAATATAATCTTATTTTGCCAGCTTCTAACACAGAGGGAAAAACTAAAAGTTGACTCAGGCTAACCCACAGTCTTTGTTTAAATGCCACAAATTGCTATATTTAAGAACTGGACAAGAGCCATCATTTGATGGGGAAAATGATGACATTTCAAGTAAAAATTAGGCAGATATTAGGATCTGATGTCACATTCTCACAGAGAGAGCCATGAAATCTTTAAAGCTCTAACAAGTTAGGTAGTAGGTTTTGCCATCTCATTTAAGTAATGGCCTCTTCAACCACATTAGGGGGTTCAAATAACTTTCAACTTAAACTTGAAAGCAACTACAAACCCCATTGAATTATCAACCTTTCTCAATCTATCAAATATGATTTTTTCAGACATTTGTGAAAATCACAATATTGTTGTAGTTTTATGAACTGTTACTCAACTCTTCTCAAATTTTCAATCTTTCTCGAAATAACCTGTTAACTCATTTCCCTAAATAAATAAATAATAAATAATTAATTAAGCTGCCTTAAAAGTGCTTGCAAAGTAGAATTTTCAGTTTTAATCTTGGAGAGGCAATAACCATTACATTTAATTTTGGTATGTCAATGTAATTAATTTCTATTATATAAGCAAAAGGAAAGAAAAGGAATAATGTACAAAACAATAAAAAATTACTCAAACTGTTCTAAAAAGGTTAGAAGTTAAATGCTGCTAATAAGTAGTCTATGATTTTACAATTCACATAATAGTTATACATGGCAATATATTTGAACCACTTACAGAAAATAATGACCTATAGTTTCCAGCACACAGGAAAGCAGTAAAATCTCTACCATGATTTCATAAAAATGTCTTATTGTTTAACTATTTTATAATATACTTTTTATGCTTCAATGATATAAAACTTGTGTTATAGTATATGATATTAAATACATTTCCTACTTTTATTCTTTTATCAAAGAAAATTTATTATATGATACTATTGTTTAATAATACAATAGAAAAATTACAAAGAAATAGTTCTTCACATGAAAATTAATGTTAATAGTAGCTAATATTTATTGCAACCTTCACAGAAAATGTAAAAAAATAGGCATATATACATGTCATTTTTAATGGGATTTGATCTTAAAAGTATATTACATTATATTTTATAATAAAAGTCATTAAAGTCATGTGATTTTGCTAAGTTAACATAGGGAGATAATGGGAAATTTGATTATCATTGAATGTCAAAAAAGAAGCAGCAGTTGAGACTGAGAGAGATATAAGTGTTATATTTGAGTGAGATTAAGCACACAGTTTTCACAAAAATTGAGCAGGAAAAATAGTCATGTGAGAAAACTAAAAGTTATAAAGCAGTTTGAAGTAAATTAAGAGTTAATGGTCATTAAATAGTAGAACATCAATAATAACAAAACTTTCATAGATCAAGTCAAGTATAATTTCAGTTACATTCAAGAATCACTGTTTTCTGACTTATTAGAGTCCCAAATCTAAGTATAAAAAGGAAAAATAAAAGAAGACAAAAATATAGATATGATTCTACTATACCAAAGTAAGCATGAATACAAAACCTTTGTACATTTTATTCAGAATCTTGCCAGCAAATAAAGATAAAACATAATTATAATTTTCCCCTCAAAACAAGAATTTCCTGGAAATAAAAATGATACAATCAAGAACAAGGTTAATAGTAGATAATATTTCCAATTAAATAATTTCTAAGTCTTAAATTCTCCCACTGACTCTAAAACATTTTACTTTCCTTTGTAGGAGAACAACAGGAAAATATAATGGAAAGGCAAAAATACTTCACAAAGAAGGGGGAAAGTGGGAAATTATCTTGAAGCACATTTTGGAATCATTTTCATTCAAAAGCATTCCCAAAATTTGACATATCATCCCAGCTTCTTGCTGCACCAATGCCTGCTCCCTGCCTAGGTAATTATTAGAGCACAGAAATCTAGTGAGGCACATACCATTTTGATTTCTTTTTTATCAGTGCTGTCTTCCGAATATGATCATTTTCTCTAAAAGTAATTTTGAGAAAGTGTTTTTAAAATGGCTTGGTTTAATATCAAAGTGTTTTTCTAAAATAACTGGAGTCCATTCTCTGCTACCTCTCATTCTTTACCTCCATTGCAATTTAGCTTTCAATCTCAAATATTAAATTGAATCTGTTCTCAAGAATCACCAGAGATTTCTTATTCATTGAGATTCTGAGGTGTTCCCAATATGGCCATCCTTTTTAACTTCCTTATAGTATAATGGTTCTCTAATGTGACCATATACTGGATGATTCTAATGTGAAGCTAATGTTGAGAATTCTGACTCTAGCTGCAATAATGATAATGATCATCTGAACTTTGCTGAATTTTCTTTTCTTCCCATTTGATTATTGTGCCTTGGTTCTTTTTCTACCATTCTAACCAACTAACCAATTCCATGTCTCTTGTTCATTTAACCACCCTATATCTTAATTGCATATTTTTCTTCATGCATGCTTAAAAATTTTAAATTCCCCTTCCAAGGCAACATCTCTAGGTCCAGTCTTTCCAGAACTTCAATTTGTATTTCTCACAACTAGCTGGAAAGCTGGAACTCATCACCTAAATATCTTTTTTTTTTTTTTTTGTGGTACTGGGCATGGAACCCAGGGGCATTCTACCTCTGAGCTACACCTCCAGTCCTATTTTTAATTCTTTATTTTGAAACAGGGTCTCACTAAGTTGTAGAGGACCTCACTAAGTAGCTGAGGTCCTCTACAACTGGATCCTCTGGTCTCAGCCTCTCAAGTACTGGGATTACAAGTGTGTGCCACCACCCCAGCTTAATCGTCACCTGAATATCCTATTAACCTCTTGAAATGACATATCATTTCTTCCCTCTGGCCAAACATCTCATTTATTAACTCTCCTTTAAAAATATTTTCAGTAATAGTTCGACCATAATTCAATAATTTTTAAAAAGTTATCAAAGCCTTATGAGAAAAGCTAGGGATGGTGTCACAAACCTGTAATCACCATACTTGGGAGGATAAGACAGGAGGATCACAGGTTTGAAGGCAGCCTCAACAATTCAGTGAGACTTTCAGCAACCTAGAAATACCATGTTTAAAAATATAAAAATAAAATAAAAATAAAAGAGCTGAGGATATAGCTCAGAGGTAGAATACCCCTAAGTTCAATATCCAGCATGACAAAAACAAAAACACAAAAAGCCTTATGAGGCACAAGGCATAAGAATTTTGAGGGTGAGCCTGAGCATTTTAAAACCCTCTCCAAATGTTATAATGATAAAGAATTATTAGCTAGTCAAAATTCAGTATATCATGAACACATTCTGCTTTTACTCATGTATTCTCTTCATCTGGAGAATGATTCATCCAAATGCCATCTGCAGAATTCTTCTTTTGGTCTATCCCTAACACTCTTTATTCTTAGGTAGATTGAGATCCTTCTTCACAGGCACAATCTCTCCCTTTTTGAAATTGAAATAACAATTTGTAGCTCTCCTGTTGCAGAACTGAAACTATACTACATATCTTAGCATGTTTATTTGTTTTGTTTTTTTCACTAAAGAAATAAGTTTAAGAGTAGTGGTTTTCACACTTATGGTCCATAAAGTTGCTGGGAGGTAGGTTACAGTACACATTCTTCAGTCAAATCCTTCAAAACTCTTATTCAATAACTTGAGCGATGCCCAAGTCATTGCTATACACATAAAGCAGCTCTGCTGTAGACGGTTAAAATCACACCTTGAAAGGAAACACACAGACTTGTATGCATCTTTGTTTGTATGACTTTGACCCTCACTATGATGCATAATTACAATGCACCCCTAAAAGTCTTTTTGTTTATTTATTTACTTTTGTGGTACTGAGAATTGAACCCAGGGGCACTCTCAGCCCTATTTTATTTTTATTTTGAAACAGGTTGATGAGAATCACTACTTGCTGAGGCTGTCCTTGAACCTGAAATCCTACTCTCTCAGCCTCTCAAGTATTGGCATTATAGGCGAGTGCCAACATGCCTGGCTGAAAAGTATTTTTAAAAACAAAAACAAAACAGAAAAAAAAACCTCTCACACCAGAAGTTTGAGCTTTTCTCACTCCACCATAGTCCTAGCAGCCCCTCATATATTGCCAGTGCCCAGTGTGTAGTCTGGGTCACCTAGCACTTGACCCAACACCCTCTCCTCAGTATTACATATTTCAAGGGCTTATCCTCCACTGGTTGTCTACAGTTCTTCAAGACCTCCTCAAAGCCCTCCCTGGAAGTGAAAAACTATGAGCAGAGATAGTTTTTATTCCAGCCTCCCCCTTCTACCATGAGTCATTTCCTAATGTGATTCCCATTGAAGCAGAGTCCCTTCAATTCTGTTCTGTCTTATCCATGAAATAAGTTGAACATTTCTCACAGTGAGAAATACTTGACTTTGTTACCATGCCAGAGCTTTCTGAATTAATCACACTGTCCACAGATTGGAATCATTCCACCAGTATGGATTTTACAGTTATTTAAAGCCAAGCTGAAAAGAATTGCTCAGCTCTGGAAGAGGAACTCACAGACTCTCTGAGGCATAATCAATCGGATTAGGAATCTCTCTTCTGAAGCTGGTTTTGTAACTTTGTCCCCTTCTGAATTTTTCCAGTTACCAGTCATTTGGCCTTTTGAGCTCACTTGAAGAGAAATTGCTCTTCTCACATGAGTCCATAGGTGAAAATAATCATGATGCAATTAACGGCAAATGTAATTGAAAGAATTATCTTCCTGAGCCGAATCCAAATGTTAAAAATTAGAGACTTAACTTGCTTTCAGATTCTTTAGAGAGTAATGAAATCGTTTTTTTCATTTTTTTTTTTATTTACAGTAATGCTAAATGCAATGCTATGTTGTTCTTTGATACCACTATGGCTTAGTGTGAGAATGTTTTCATTAAGGTAGAAAGCAATAAAGAAGGAAATTTGAAAATGTTTGGCCTGATTGTGTTACCATTCCTTGATCCTCCAACAGTCCTTTTAATTAAGAAAGAGCAATCATTATACAAAGTCAAAGTGGAAAAACCAGGATCTAGAAGCATGTGTTGTTTTTTAAGATTACCTAAGGAAAATATGACAAAATGAATTAAAACTTAATTGTATTACTGCTGGTGGATTTGTCAGTTTTACTCCCTTATTAAAAGTTTTACAGATTTTTTTCCACTTAAAAGTACTGAAATATAATAATCAGATGAATTTATTTAACTCCAATAATGTGGGAACTAAGGTATTTGAGATATGTGAATATTAAGGTCTTTCTGGACTCAAAGAGAGATCAAATCTAGATGTTGGAGCCTGAATAATAATTTATTGCTAAGGAGTATAATATAAACCTGTTTCTTCTATGATGGAGGGCTGGAAGTTTCTTGGGGTAATATTTGCCTTCAGGAATGTTTAGAACAGTGACAATAGTTGAATGATATGTATCATGATTTCATATAAGCAATTTAGATTTTCACCTTATTGGTCTTGAGATCATAAAATCATTCAACAAAAATGTTTTGAACTATGCTGACTTGCTGGGAAGAAAGTCAAATAACGTAAAAAGTTTTGCAGCCAAGCATGGTGGTGCATGCCTGTAATCCCAGTACTTGGGAGGCTGAGACAGGAGGATGACAGGTGCAAGGACAGTCTCAGCAAGTTGTGAGACTTTCAGCAACTTATTGAGACCCAGTTTCAAGACAAAAAAATAAAAAAGGGGGCTGGAGGCATAGCTCGGAGGTAGAATGCCATTGGGTTCAATCCCCAATACCAAAGGTGAGGGGGAAGCTCTGCCTTCAAAGTCTCACAATTTGATAGAAGATCTGAAAGGAAAACACATAATTTTAATCTGTCAAGAGGTAATCATAGCAGCTTGAATAGAGTGCTATGGGATTACAGAAGAGGTAGGGCCCAGCTACTTGGTAAATTGGGGACAAACTTAATAAAAGCAGTTTGAACTGAGTCTCAAAGGGATAAACAGATGTAGGTCTAGCCTGTGAGACAAAGGTTTTAAACCAAAGGAAAAAAAAAAAACAATAACTACCCCATAAGGAAGTTTAAAAACTCATTCTTTCTTAGAGGAACTCTCAGTTGCTCTACATAGCAGGGGCACAAGATGTGCAGATGAGAATAACAAGAGATCCTATCATCAAAAGCACTGCATGATATGGGGGAGCTGACTTCTATCGTCAGCTGTGGAGATTCTGAATAGACTTAATCAGAGAAGTGATGTGATTCTATTTATTTTATAATATTTTTCAAATAAATATTAATAAATAAAATAAAGTATATATTACTAATATAGTATTTGATACATTAAATAGATGTTATAAATTATATATATTTAGATAAATATTAACAGATATTTTATTAAATGTATTTTATTTTATTACACAGCTTTATTGAGAATTACTGATGTGCAATAAACCATGTTTTGTGTGGGATCGTATGCCTCCATATGACAGTGAAGCTAACGAACATCTCCATCACCCCCAAAGTTTCCTTTTCTTATCCACAAGCAAACCCAGGAGACCACCAAACCAACCGCTGATCTGCTTTCTGTCACTAGGGATTAACATTTTCCTTTTTTTTTTTTTTCAGTACTGGGGATTGAACCAGGGACATTCTACCTCCAAGCCACACCCCCAGGCCAATTTTTTTAGCCTTTGTTTTGAAACAGGGTCTTACTAAGTTATGGAAGTCCTCACTAAATAGCTGAGACTTTCTGTGAACCCGGATCCTTGGGTCTCAGCCTCCCAAGTACTGGGATTACAAGTGTGTGCCACCACGCCCAGTTAGGGATTAACATTTTCTAAAAATTTATGTGAAGAAAATCAGTGAGTATGTATTCATTTTGTCTGCCCTCCTTCATTTAGCCCAATTATCTTTGAGGTTCTTTAATGTCATGTGTTATCAGTGGTTCATTCATTTTATTGCTGAATAGTACTCCATTTTATGGAGACATAACAGGTTTTCATTCCATTTTCCTATTGATGAGCATGTGAGTTGTTTCCCAGTTTGGGGCTTTTACAATTAAAGCTGCTATGAATGTTCTTGCATAAGTCTTTGTGCGGACATGTGCTTTCCTTGTCTTGGGTAAATGCCTAAATGTGGAATGGCAGGATGATATAACTATTTAACTTTTTAACTGAGTGTCAAATAGTTTTCTCAAGTAGCAGACTTTTAGAATATCAGCAATAGCGTCTGGGAGTTCTGGTACCTCTACATTCCCATCAACACTGAGTGTGATGAGACTTTCAGATTTTAGCAGCTTTAACAGGTGTGTAGTATTGTTCATTGTGGTTTAAGTGTGCATTTTCTAAGTGGTTACTAATATTGAACATCTTTTCATATGCTGTTTGCCACCTATATCTTTTTTGATTATGTGTATTCAAATACTTTTCCAGCTTTCTACTTGCTTTTAAATTTTACTATTATTACATTTTTAGAGTTATTTAAATATTCTCAATACAACTTCATTATCAAATATATAACTGGAAACATTTTCTCCCCAGGATGTGGATTTTTGAAGAGTAGATGTTTTTAATTTTTATGAAATGTAATTTATCAATTTATTTTATGAACCATGCTTTTGACACAATTTGTAACAAATTTTGACCTAAACCAAGGTCAAAAAGATTTCCTCCTATATTTTATAGAAGTTCATACTTTAGGGCTTTCCATTTATGTGTGTGATCAATTTTTAATTAACTTTTGTATGTTGTATCAGGTTTGAATAGAAGTTCATTATTTTGCACGTAGACATCTAATTAATCTGCATTATTTGTTAAATATCATCCCTTCTCAACCTAATTACCTTTGTTCCTTTTAAAAATCAATATTCCAACCCAACACATAATCATAAAATACCCCCCCATTAGTAGCCCAATACAAAATATTCATAGAACACCCCACCCATGGCCAGCACAATACACATTCTCCTCAGGAGCACACAGAACATTGCCCAAGATGGATCATATGTTCAGTCATAAAATGAGTCTCAATAATTTCATAAAGATTGAAACTACACAAAATATCTTCTCTGACTAAAATAGAATAAAACTGGAAATCAATAACAGAAGCAAATTTTCTAAGTATGCAGATATTAAACAATACCCACTTCACAACCAATGGCTCAAAGAATAAATCTCACAGGAAACTAGAAAATATTTGGAGTTCAATGAACACAGAAGGACAACATTTCAAAACTTATGGGATGCAGCAAAAGCAGATGGTCAGAATGGCTACAAAATGGCTATAGCTACAAACATCTACATAACAAAAGAAAGATCTCAAATCTGTAACAAACTTTACCCTCTGAGTAATGAGAAAAAGAAGAGCAAATCAAACCCAAAGTTAGCAGAGGAAGAAAGTCATTGTCCTCAAAATGCTGAGAGAGAACAGAAGTGGCAGCTTGCTCTTTGACCCTTGGCATACTAGACATATTATACACTTGAAATAATGGCATCATCATAAAAGAATTTTATCGTAGAGTCAAAATAATAATAAATAGGTAGCTGTTAAAAACAGCAAAGTTGGCATTTGTATGTCATTTACTATGAATGAAACTCTGAGTTTGAGAACATAGATTTAACATAACTTGACCTTAAAATTCTACACACAGTGTTTCTATAGTACAGATGTTTGCTCTGAGGTTGTTGCTTATTACATAATGTACCAATTGGGAAAATATTCATTTCAGCAGTACATGACCAATCTTATTCACCATAAAATTTTGTCAGAGCAATATGCAGCCCTTAAAAATACCCTTATTTGTGCAGTAAAGGATAGACTAGAAGTTTTAAGAGAAAATTACAAGATTGGATTCAAGTAAATTTTATAAAAGATAAGCATAGCAATTGCTTGTCTTTTAACCTCATATGTTTAAGAAAGTATGGACTTATCCAAAATATTTTGAATTAGCATAAGATGAAAAGTCATACACATTTGTGGCATATAAGGAAAACTAAGTAAAATCCAGTCTTACACGTATAGAGAATGATTAGTTGCAATTCAGTTTCTGGGAATAAAGGAGCAATTCTCTGTTATGAATGATACACTGAAGAAGCTAAATGATTACTCTAAATGGGACTGCCAGGAAAATCACAGTGAGTTGTTGTCATGTGTTATAAACTCCTAAGAAGTTTAAAACATACAAAGACATGAAAAAAAAGGGATGGAGTTACATAACAAGTAAACAAAAATCAGTTCTTTAAAATTTTCCATTCACAGTCTCATTCATATTCCACACAATGCCTAGTTATAAGCATAACAAACTACCAGCTCTGCCCGCCCCTCCACGCCTCATTCAAAATATGAACCAAACTGAACTTCAGTGTGGTAAATCACATGGTAGTGCTAGCTGGAGATGAGACACCCACATAACAGGTAATATGGATGGCACAAGGAAATCTAAGATGAGATTAACCAGAGGGTCAGGCTGGCAGCATTTTGGAGTTACAAAGTCCAAAGAAAAATTCTCAGTAAAAAACAAGTGGACTTTGGAATCATAAAGCAATCTCAGTTTGGCACCATTTCTACACTGTCAGTAACTTTTTAGCCAGGCACAGTGGCACATGCCTGTAATCGCAGTACTTGGGAGGCTGCAACAGAAGGATTGCAGGTTCAAGGCCAGTTTGGGTAACATAGAGAGATGCTGAACAACTTAGCAAGACCCCGTTTCAAAATAAAAAGAGCTGAGAGTATATCAGATTTAAAATTGCCTTGGGTCCAATCCCCAGTACCAAAATAAAACAAAGCAAAGTAAAACAAAGAAACAAACAAAATTCTTAGCTTCTGCTGTGGTCTGACTATTTGCACCCAGTCAAAATTCATTTGTTGAACTCTCTTCATGATGCAGTAGTATTAGAAGTGAGGCCTTTGGGAAGTGATTATATCATGAGATTGAAGCCCATCTGAATGGGACCAATGCCCTTATAAGGGGCTAAGGAGACCAAAGTTCTCCCTTTTTATTGTGTTAGGACACAGTGGAAAGACTGCAAGCAAGCAGGAAAAGCAAGGGCCTCAGTAGACACCAAATCTGCCAGCACCCTAATCAGATTTTCTAGCCTCCAGAAGTGTGAAAAAGGGAATTTCTGTTTACAAACCACCCAGTCTATGTGATTTGGTATAATGCCTTGAATGGATTAAGACAGAAGCCCACCCTTATATGGATAAGTGTTCTTTTCCATGAGGTGAGAAATCATTTGTGTGTGTGATTTCTTAAAAACAAAAGGGAAAATGCAAAATCATCCTAGTAAAAGTGCAGAAACTCAGAGAAACATAAATTTAATTAAATCTAGAGTAAGAATATCATAGGATGAACATATTGCATCCATCCTTTTATTTGATAAACAGTTATTGAAAGATGTTAGTGTGTGAGATGATAAAAGTGGATCACATTAATTTCCTAGATAAGCATAGAGGCTGGTAATTCTGATCTTTTCTGCATTGAGAATCTAAGGTGAGGCTGGAGTGGTGGTTGGTGGTGAGGCTCTCAGTAACCTCAATCCCACAGGAATATCCAAAGCATACTCTCTAAGGAGAGATGAGCAAGATAGGAAAACATCAAGACTTGCAGAAATAGGTTTGCAGTGAGGTGGGGACAGGACCAAAAACCAAAGAGATGACATTAGTCATTATCATGGAGAAGGGGGGAGCCTCTTTTAAAAAAGTATCAAGAAGAACAAGCCTACAATTCAATGAAGATACTGGAATTTTCTATTCTCTAATTTTTTTTGGGGGGGGTGATACTGAGGATTGAACCCAAGGGCATTCTACCTCTGAGCTACACCCCCAGTCCTATTTTTATACTTTATTTTGAAACAGGGTCCCACTAGGTTGCAGAGAACCTCACTAAGTAGCTGAGGCTGTCTGTGAACTTGTAATCTTCCTGTCTCAGCCTCCCAAGTACTGGGATTACAAGTATGTGCCACCATACCAGCTTCCCCAAATATTTTTTTCCACTCTAATTTCTGATCATTAAAACCAAAGAAGACTTTTTATAATTTTCCCATTGATCCCCTTAATCAAAATATGGTTTCTTTTGGAGATAGATTAGATATTTAATTTTGCATCCCTAACTCCTAACTTAAGGTTTGTATAAGCAGTAAGGCCTATTGATGGAGAGTTTGGTGATTTCTAAATTAAATTTGCTATGTAAATATAATAACAGTCAAGTGTATCCTTGAAATATCTAACTAAATACAGTTCCTGAACGTTACTTCTAGGTGAATAATCATAACTGCCTGTTGTCGTGTATTAGAAATTGCTAAAGAGTCCTTGAGTTTCAGCCTGAGAGATTGTGAAACCATTCTATGCAGGTGGCTTTTCCTCTTGTACAGTCTACGCTATTGAAATTTGACCCTGCAAATCTGTGCACAGACTCAGTCTTCTGCAAGCAAAGCCAGGGATTAGTGATGTCCAAGCATTTTCTGCAACACAGGATTCAATGTACTGCAGAATCCAGTGGACATAGATGTCTTTAATTTATTATATGCACAATCTGCATTTAAAAACTTTCCCTTTTAATATTTTTTAATAATTAAAGTAGACTTTTAAAAAATCCTACAACTACCAAATACTATTCTGATACTAGAGAAAGATCTGATAATAAATCATGTTATTGCATATCAACCACAGAGGTTTCCCTTAGGTGCACCATACTTCTATTTGGGATTCTAAATCATATTTTTCTTTGATATTTATTCTATCTTATTAAATAAGGAAACTGAAACTTTCAGTCTGCCTAAAAAACATAACCAAACAACTCAATAATAGATTGCTATTACGGGTCCTCACATCTCCCTCCCAAACAAAAAAATATTCAGTCTTGGAAGAATAGCCAAATTAGTTTACTCATTGTTTTATTTTTATGGCCAAGTAATAACATATAGTAATGAAAATGCAAAATCCGCTTGAGAAAATTCTTCATAATCAGAGTTAATCTTTGAGTAGATCAAATACTTAAGCCTGTGTACCTATGTATTCTATAAGTTACCCAAGATGTGGACATAGATCACTAAATTAATAGAAATCTAATATTGAATCCCATATATTCTCCAACTTAATCAAGCTCAGAGATATATGATCAATAATTAACATTGAATAGTCCATCAGTGACAAGCTATATTTGATTTTAGAATATTTTTATTTTGCTGATATGCTCCATGAAAGAAATGTCTAGCTACATTTGCTTAGTAATAACAGAATTTGACGCATATGTGGTGTTTCATATATTTTGGCAGGCCATATATAAAAAAGCTGAGTCTTTAAGCAGTATTATTATATTGGCATATAGAAAACAGACAAAAGTTGTGCAAGTGTGGCATGTATGTCCAATGCCACCAAGCTGAACTAAAGTATAATGAATCTCGTCATGACTATTGCTTTCAAGAATCTTAGGGCAACAATTTCTATGCAGAATCAAACATTTTCAGAAATGCTAGCCTATAATAAGACTTCAATGAAAAAGCTTTCCTTTTCCCTTGTAGGAAATTATAGTAATTTTTCTTCATTGTCTGCTTGGGATATTTTGGTACTGTAAAACTATTATTACAGGCTTTGGAAGACCACCCTCCTGGATGTCACTTGAATTTTTTACTAGGAAGAACTAGGGGGAAGTTGTTGAACCTGAGAACTTGAAGGGTGAATATCTGTTAGATTTAGGATATGTTCTAGTATATGCTATCAGTGTATCATTTATAGGACTTTCATATATTTATACGATTTTAAGAACATATTGTAATGACCCAAAAGAGGTTTGAACAAAAGTAGATAGCAGTTAGGAGGCAAAGAGAGATACAGAGTGACAGAGGGCAGCAGGCTTTGGGATAGCAATGTCTAGGCTGGACTAAGGTCCTGGCTTAGGATATAAACTGAGTTGCACCACCTGAAAACAGAAGTTATGACTTCAGGAAAATAAAACAAATGAGAGAAAATAAATGGAAGAAGAGAGGACATTGCAATTGTGCAAAAAGAACAAAGAAAGAAGATATCAAGATGGATCCAGAACTTGGGAAGGAATTGGCCAGTCCCAGAAAGAAGTTCTCAACTCATCTTAAAGAAAAGGATTAGTACAAACCATGAAAACTAGAAGAACAACATAATTGAAGAAGTTCTGTTGAACAACCACAGGGATCAATCCTAGAACCAGAATGTGAAGAATAGTTTTAGAAGTTACTTTCTGAAGATCCCCAAGACCTGACAATTTTTCTCATTCAACCTATTGTTAAATGCTATACACCTGCACTTGGCATTCAACCAAAATAAGAATGGGCATTTCTTACTCTGAAATGGGAATAAAAGTCAACAGGGGAGTCCTTTGCCAAAAGTTCTGTTGGACTAGCAGAGTAGACAGAAGGACCAGTATTCAACTTTGAAAACATAGTTTTACTTTCATGGGTGCTGTAAAGTTCAGAATGTCTCTATATCATGTCTATCTTCTGCTTTGAGAGACCAAATGGAATTGGTCACTTTGAGTTAGTCACAAAGCAGGATACTTCAGAAGGGTATGGATGACTCTGTGAGTTGGTGTTTGAAACCTTTTATACAGAAATATTTCTCTGTTGCCTGTCATTATACTGGTCTCTTCCATGTCTTAAACACAGCAAACAATTATGTGAACTCGATTAGAAGGGCATTGTGATTTGTTTCTTAGCACCTTGGAGATGGTCTTTTCATGACTCTCTGGCTGCATACCTGAGACTACATAAAAGTGCAACAAAATTTACAGTACATGGTGGAGACTGCAGTGGTTAACAGAGTGGTTTCCTGTATACTGAGGTGCCTGCTAACAAACTTCTAAAATCTAAATAACTTTCCCACTTCTTATATTTTGCTAATATCTGATTATTTAGTAGAATAAGAACAACAAATGGGAAACTAGTTGGTGGTATCTATGAAAGAAATAGATAAGTCCAATACCTAAAGCCTGCAAAAGAGGAAAATGGATACACTAGACTTAACCCTAGACATTTTCCCAGACATTTCATTGAAAACAGATCAATGTTGTGCCATGAAGGCTACATTATACCAATGGTTCTCTGATTCAGATAAGAAATTGTGGTGTGATAGGAAGCAATGTGGTGAGCATACATGAGAAAAAGTTTTATAGAAGATCTACAAAATTGTTGTTTGAAACACCCAATAATCAAAAGAAGAAAAGACTTGATAGCTTCTTGGAAAGGGAGCTAATGTTTATTAAGGTTTCCACATAGGATGTTACATCTTATCTCAGAAACAGTGTGCAAAGTAGGCGATTAGTACTGAATTTCAAAGGAGGAAACTGAAGAGAGAAAAGGTGATGCAATTTATTCAAGATGCAAATTTAAATCTGTCCACTGGGTTATTCAAGATGTGAATTTAGATCTGTCCATTGGGTTAAAGTGAAAGAAAGCAGCTGTTGCCTTCTCATGTTTGATGTTGATTTCAAGAAACCTGTCTATCTCATGTCTATTAGTTCAAATAATAGCTATAACCAGAAGACTCAAATAAGACCTTAGGACGAGTTTCAAGCTTTACTTTCCAGAGCCTCAACACTCCTCAACGTTGCTTCAGAAACCATCTTGTACTACCAAAGTAGGGTTGACCTGATGGAGTTCTAAACCCCTCTTCCTTAAAGAAAGAAATTCTATTTTGTCTTTTAAGATAATGGAATGTACAATAATATTTTATTTGGAGGAAGACCCCCCCACACTGCTAAGGAAAGTTTGAAAAATAGCTGTAAAAATTACCTATTGGCAAAGCGCCTTCATGACAGTTTCAATGGTCCATAAAATATATATGCTATACTCTGTCAGTTAATCATAACTTTTTGTTCTACTCAATAAGAGACAATTTTATATGTTTAAAAAGCTAAAACAAAGCTTTTCAATGGACCAAAGACCAATTCATGGGCAGCTCTGTGAAATGCAAATGAGATGCTTCAGTAATGGTCATAGTACTACCTGTAAAACTGGTCAATAGCAGCCAGACATGGTGGCGCACGCTTGTAATCCCAGCATTCGGGAGGCTGAGACCGGAGGATCCGGGTTCGCGGCCAGCCTCAGCTACCTAGTGAGGCACTCCGCAACTTAGTGAGACTCGGTTTCAAAATAAAGAAAAAAAAAATAGGGCTGGGGGTATAGCTCGGAGGTAGAATGCCCCTGAGTTCAATCCCCAGTACCGCAAAAAAAAAAAAAAAAAAAAAAAAGTAATGGTAGAGGACCAGAATTTTCATGCAGTGGCTTTATCTACAGAGTGGATCAATCAGATGGGACAGAAAAACCAAGCTTCATTTTTCTCTGTGTGATCTGGCAAGATCTTAGCTGAGATTTAAAAAACATCTTGGAAGGAAGCTCACTACACTTTCATCCATTAAATCTAAAACATTAATCCAAAAGATTAAATTCTGGAAAAATGGCCATTCATTTAATCACTTTCCCAGTTTTTCTGAGCTTTGGTGAACTATCTTTAATATATAAAACCAGAAAAATATGAAGGATATATCTTAAGGCAGACTTTTGCTTTACCAAAAGCTAAAAATTGTTGACTTTTGAGCAAAAAACCAAGTTGGACAAGAGCCTTTTTAATTTTGGAGGTTTTTGTGGGAAGGCCTAGAAATAAAAAATGACAAGTGAATGAGTTGGAAATTACTACAATAATTATACAACTTTGAACTTACCACCATAAATTGTAGATACTTGTTAGAATGCATACTACAGTTTCAACAAAGCAATACTAATGGGCATAATAAATCTTAAACTGGATCACTTGAGTATTTAAAACAAGCACTAGACCAACCAAAGAAAATATTTTAAATGAGCAATGCTAAATGAATCAAGTGCTTTTCGGATAGCATGGGTCTCCTGGATCTCATGGCTTGCGGAATACCAGATGGTTTTTGCACGTGTTAAAATTCTATTTGTAAGTATTAGTAATGGAGCAAAAAGTAATAATGAGATAGAACATTAAGGTTGTAGTAGAAGTTCTAACACTGCTTGGGCCAATAATACTGGGCAGAAAATTAGTGGGATTTTTTTTAATAGAATAGGAAAAGAGAAAGAAATTATAGGATACCTGGATCTTTATCACAAATTTATCCATACAAAAGTGGTCATTTGTTTTTCTAAATCCTCTTTCAGAAGTAAATATAAAAGTTTTAAAATATATAATGGCATGATTACTAAATATTGAAAATAATAAAATAATTCTTTAGTATATATGTTATATATAAATTTGAGGGCAAATGAATACAACCAAATGCTTAACATATATAATATGGTCATTTATTTCTCAAAAATCTCCTTTTCTTGTGGTCCTCTACACTGATCACTAATTATAAGGGAAATGAAGCAATTGTTTTGAGAATATTAAGGTAGAACAAAATTAAAACTGAAGTTTGCATAATTTTCCAGCACCATTCTTGTTACTGCAAAGGAGAGTATTATTTGTTTTGCTTGAGTTTCCTTTTTTCTGTCCTCATCAGTATAATGGAATGGCTATTCTAAACCCTTTAAATCAATCTCCACTATTTCCCCCATCATGCTATGTGTTTGTGATGAGAAATCTGGCATAGTTCACTGGGGAGGTTTATAGAGTTGGCAGACTCAGTTCCTCTGTTTAAATGTGTGTGTATGTGTGTGTGTGTGTGTGTGTGTGTGTGTGTGTGTGTGTGTGTAGAGAGAGAGAGAGAGAGAGGTTAGTATGCATGGGTGGAATTCATGATGCTGAAAATTTTAGAAAAAAAAAAGAGGGGAAATACCTTTGCTAACTCAATCATCTTTTGCTGACAGTAGCCTAGCCTTGGGGAAAAGGAATGCATTTATGTAATTCTTTTCTCTATTAACCTTCAAGCTGATTCAAACATGGCTTTTTCTCTTTTGCTGGACAGGGCACAATGAGCCACATTTTCCCTCTTTCCCTCTGGAGGATCCTAGCAGCTCCTGGGGCTGATGAATCTATGCAAAACAGCCCTGCAGAACAACAAGAGGCTCTCCCAGACCTTGCCACACCGGGTCTCATTTTCACATGCCAAGAAAGGATTGCAAATAGTCTGTTTGTACTGTATATTCTTCCCTCAGTGTGGGGGAAATGTTTTGGGGCCCGTTCTCAAGTTTTAATCCTCTCTATATTTCTATCCATCAATAAACAGTGAAGTGCAGTTTAATGCCATAGATGTAATCAAAGTATATTAGTATTCTGTCTCTTGAGTCTTTTTATCTCCAGCTCAATCTATATATGTCATAGCCTTGAATGTTACAGCCCTTAATAGATAGAGGTCAGACTAATAAGTGAGTCTCTAAAAGACCCTAAGGACATATAGATTAATTCAGCAAAGTTCAAATAGGTACACTTTTGATTCAGGTCCTCTCTGAGCAAGTGGATCTGAACCATTTCTCTCTGAAACACATGAGCTAGGAAGGGTTTTTTGCTTCTTTGTTCTTATGGTCCAGTAAATAAGCACACTGGAGCATGGGGGAAGAGAGGGAGGGTCTTCCCGATGTCTCCTATGTAATAGTCCTTTTGGCTGCTGTTAGTTGATAGAAGTCAGGTAAAATGTGCTCAGTAAGTATTTATTGTTTAGGATAACTTGTTGATTCCAGAAGATGAGCAAGGGTTTCTAATAAACTGTTTATTCATGCTATCAGTTTTCATTCTAAGCCTTCAATACTTGAGAAGTAGTCTCAGGGGAATAGCAAGGACGTCACTGGTGCTCCGTAGGGTAGAAGATCACTACAAAAAAAAAAAAAAAAAAGATTTTTTTCAATAGTATCTTGATGTTTGGTGCAAGGGTGAGGGCTTCTGAAAACACAAACAAAGCCTCAGCAAGTCGGTTTCCCCTAATGTTGTACTATCACCTGCCACCTGCAGGGCTTTTATATATGAGTATTGAACCCAAGGGCATTCTATTTCAGAGCTACACCTCCAGAAATTTTTGTTTTGTTTTTGTTTTGAAGCAGGGTCTTGCTAGGTTGCTGAGCGTCTCATTAAGTTGATGAGGCTGTCTTTGACCTGCAATCCTCCTGTCTCATTCTCCTGTGTGCTGGAATTACAGGAGCATGCCACCACGCCAAGTACCTGCAAGGCTTTTTTTTTTTTTTTTTTTTGTGGTACTGGGGATTGAACTCAGGGGCATTCTACCTCTGAGCTACACCTCCAGCCCTATTTTTTATTCTTTATTTTGACACTGAGTCTCACCAAGTTGCAGAGTGCCTCACTAGGTAGCTGAGGCTGGCCACGAACCCGGATCCTCCGGTCTCAGCCTCCCGAATGCTGGGATTACAAGCCTGCGCCACCACACCCGGCTACCTGCAAGGCTTTCACTGTGCGTTGTGTCTAAAAACCCAAGTGCTTTTGTCAGGGAACATTATATAAGTGATTTCATGAGCCCAACTGGAGTCAAATTGTCAACTAATTTTATGAAGCTGTCATTTTGTAAAAGGAAACCCACTATGAGACACTGAAAGTTGATCATCTTGTACCACAAGAAGAATTTTGAGACACACTTTAAGCTTATCGAGAGCTTCTAAATGAAAAATTTATTCATAAAGTTATGATTTTTACATTACTTTTGTTTTTATTAAATTATGAAATTTTATTAAGTAAAATTTTAATTAAAAGAAATAAAAACATATCCCAATAGTCGTGAGGCTGAGACAGGAGTATTGCAGGTTCAAAGCCAGCTGCAGCAACTTACTAAGGCCCTCAGCAACTTAGTGAGACTGTTTCAAAATAAAAAATAAAAAGGCCTGGGAATATAGCTCAGAGGTAGAATGCCCCGAGTTCAATCCCTTTTATAAACAAACAAACAAGCAAACAAACACAGTCTAAGCTCCAGAATTCCTAAATTTTGTAATCTGAAGGTCTTATTTTATTTGCCAAAAATTCCCTTGACTTCCATGTACCATAATTGGTGGTACTTTTAGTACCCTTTGACTGAAAAGTATAGAAGGTAAAAGTCATGAATGAATTCAGTGATGCTTTTAGTTATCAGTATCTTAATAATCACAACAAAAATAATTATATGTGAAATTAATCTCGCATAAATGTGTAAAATATATTGTTAATTCATTCAATAGGCAACGTACATACAACTTTATTGGAAAATGCAACTGTGGACTCTCCTTGCAGTAACTTGCTGGCCATTGGGTTTTGTGGTCACTCCTGGGGACCCATTAATCTAGATGGTGAACCAACTCATGTAAGAAAGATCTCGCCAGTGTTTCAGGAGCCATTCAAAGACTTCTGAAGAAGAGACCAAGGCAATGGCCTTTCTGCATAGCCTCCTTGTGGAACTCTGCATGTGCACGTGATGCGGGCAGTAATCAACCACACTGTGTGTGGGCATCCAGAGACATCAATCATGGGCTTTTCACCTCATCTGTCATTGACAGTTTGCTGCCATTACCAAAAACACCACAAAAACCTCTGTCCATTTACATCAATCCAAATCATTGCGAGGTTCAATTTATATATTTGACAGGTTGATTGGAAACATTCTTAGCAATAATATTTTAAATAGCATATATATGCTGCTCTATTTTGCCTTATTTTATTTTTACAGTACTAGGGATTGAACCTATGAGGGGGATTCTACCTCTGCATTACACCCTCAGCCCTATTATTTTTATTTTGAAACAAGGTCTTGCTGAGTTACCATGTACTGACCTCAAAACTGTGATTTTCCTCTTTCAATCTCCTAAGTGCTGGGGTAACAAGCATGTGCCATAGTGCCTGGCTGCTACTGTATTTTACATCAGGATATTTTAAATGATTCTAGCCTGTTGGTGACATAATTAAAATTTACTTATAAGTTATATACATGATATCAGAATAAATAAAGGGCAAACATAATTTATGTCACATTTTTTTCCTATGGATTTACAATAGATATGTTAAAATTATGAAGCACATAGGTCTATTTTTCTACTGACATGATCAAAATATCTATTAAAGAAAATATGAAAATGTAGAAACTCACTGATACATTTTGGAAATGTCTGATGTTTAATAGCTGGAATGCTCTCTCTTTTATACATTAGAGACCCAAAGTCATTAGATCGCCATCAGAAAAATAAATAAGAAACTTTCATATTTTAGATTCAATGAATTAGAAGTTTTATATATGAATGAGTTTGTATTAATAGGAAGAATACATTAGATAATTCAAGAAATTAGGAATGAGATTTATGAGAATAAGTAAAATATAGGATTACAAAAATTATGTCCAATGAATATGAGAAATATAGACATGAGTACAGTTGTATTAAGGTAGAAGCAATTTTAAAGTTTTTAAAATTTCTATTTATTTATTTATTTATTTTTAATTGGTGCATCGTAATCATACATCTTACTGAGGTGTAGTATGGTAGAGGCATACATGCACACATCACTCATTGAGCCCTTCCCCAATTCCCACCCGGTTCTCTCCTCCTTCCCCCCTTCTCATGTTCAGCTTAGGGATTGACTTTGATATGTTGATATATTTGCCAATGTACATCAGGTAGAAGCATTTATTAAACTATCAGTCTCAGAAATGAAGAATAAGCAGAACTATAATATATAATCTTTCAATTATCTGACCTTACTAACGGTCAGTGTTTTCAATAATAACTTTGATATCTTTAATCATGACCTTGTCTTCAGTTATGAACTTACTTAAAAAAATTTTTAGAAAAGGTTCTTACATCCATATAAAGTCTTTGAGAATTTTAGTAATGATATCAAATACAATTTTATAGATATCTATTTTAAAAAATTAGCCATATTAGTGTATTTTTATGAATTTAAAACAGTTATATATTATTCACCTATGTCATATACTAGACTCAAATAATACCATATTCTATATACAGTAACCTTACAAGTTATTTTGCACTTACATAGTTTTAGTTGGAATTAAAAGAAATTTAGATTCATAAATACAACTAAGAATTATTGTAGAAAAATGACTTTATAATTTCCATGTTTTTTCTTCCTTTTTAAGTACCCTATATTCATTCTAATGATATCTTACACTTGAAATAGTGGAAAGATGCTTGTTTTTCAGGTAAGATTGCAAAATGCCAAGTAGAATGGGAAGAAGGGGAAAGGGAATGGGATGGGAACCAGGGGAGACTCAACGCATACTGTGTGCCTGTATGACTCTATCACCATGAACTTCAACAAGATGTATAATTACAATGCACCAATAAAAAAACTGAATTATAAGGTAAATGGCATGTTTAAAATTAATTCATTGAGACTTTCACTTGTGCACTCAAGAAATATTTATTGATTGCCTTTGGACTTGTGGCAGGACAGTACATCATGGTGGAGAGGGTGTGGTGGAGAAAATCTGATCACCTCTTGGCAGCCAGTGAGCAAAGAGAGAGGGAGGAAGGGTCAAGATTCCCAGTATACCCTTCAAGGACATATCCCCAGTGACCTACTTGTTCCAACTAGGGCCCACCTCCTAAAGTTTCTATCATTTCCCAATTGTGCTACCAGCTGTGGACAAAGTTTTCAATAAATTGGATTTTGGGGGACATTCCATATCTAAACTATAAAAATACTGTTTATGAACACTGGGTACCACATAATATAAGTAGTTCAAGTTCAATGGTTAAAAATATATAATTAAAATGTTTCATTTCTCAAAGATTCCAAAGACTTAGCATTTTACTCTGTGTGGATTAATGGGAACACATTCAGAAGAATTCATTCTGACCTATTTTTAAGAAATTATTTAGCAGTGTTATATCTATTATCATTATTAGAATTACACCCCTGTCCCTAACTTGATGCTTTTATTTTTCAGTCACTTTTAATAGGCAAAGTCAAGATGTTGTTTATGGTTTTAGGTTACAGAAAGTTTCTATTCTAAAAAATCTAATTTATAAAAGTTTTCTTACCATGATAAATGGATCCATTCATTGTAAAAATATTTGTTGAGCACCAGCTGCCAGTCACTGTTCTCTGTGTTCCTGAAACACCAGTGGACACAACAGACTAAGATCCATGACCTTGGAGACTTAGATTCCAGTGGAGAGAGACAGAAAATAAAATGTAATAAGAAAATCACATATATACAGGAAAGTGATAAGGACTATGAAAAATAATAAGTAGAATAAAAGGGAATTGGATATGCTATAGAAGGAAGAATGTGAAAGAGAGGGTAAATTGGAGTCTTAGCAAGGGTGGGCAAGATGAGACTCACCGAGGAAAAAAGTGAAAAAAGATTTGAAGGAAGGGAGAGAGTGAGCCATACCTCCAGCCCTATTTTTTTATTCTTTATTTTGAAACAGGGTCTCACTAAGTTGCAGAGGGCCTCACTAAGTAGCTGAGGCTAGCTGAGACCCCGGATCCTCCTGTCTCAGCCTCCCAAGTACTGGGATTACAAGCGTGCACCACCACACCTGGCTCCCAGCAATTTCTTAAGCCATCTAGAATGTTCCCAGATGATGAACTTTGGAGTTGACTAAAAATCATATTACCAAGCACCTTTCTTTTTTTTTTTTTATAGATAAGGAAACTAAGGCAAAAAAAAGGCCAATGATTATCCAGGAGTCCACATCTAGTTAATGGCAGAGGTAGATCGAGAATTCAGGCTTTATGGTTCCTAGCCCAGTTTTACCTTGCAGACCTTTTCTAATTCTTTTCAATAGCTAATCTTCTGGATATTATAGAACTATTCATTTGTGATGCACATTATGAGTACTTTTGCAAAATATTAGATGCACTTATTTTCTCTAAAGGACTTAAAATCTGGATATAGACTTAGGATTTCATAAAACAAAGGCTAACATTCACTAGTGCATAGTTAAATACTTTAAGATTGAAAGATAAGAATAATCCTAAAGTCTATGAACGATTAGGCAAGAGGCTCCTGCCATGCTCTTAAGGATATGTCAAGTAGAAGAGCAACCATAGGTCAAGGGGGAATCTCAAATAAGGAAAACTAAGTAAAGTCAACAATTATCACTTCAATATATTTCATATATTAGGGCCCTGTGAGGTGCTGGATTCAGCGATGCACAGAACACTGTCTCTGCCCTCCAGAAGCTTGTAATCCTCAGAGCAGAGGGTACATGAGGGTAGATGCAGGAGGAAAACCATTCTGTAAACAGTATGTAGTGTGATCTGGACATCTTGTCACAGGAGTGGTGAGTTTCAGTATGCAACTCCTAATCCATTTGAATGGAGTAGGAGAATGTGGGACTTCTCTGAATGATAGCTAGTACTACAGAGTCTCAAGATAGTCACCTTCCAATTAGATCAAAAGCTTCACAAGAAAATATGTGTTGATATAAAAATGGATTGACAATACTGAGACTTCTTTCATATAATTGTCCATGCTTTATATTTTCCTTTTACTTAGAAAAGAACCCCTCTTTATAAACTAATGTTGCTTCAAGGATTGCCAAAGTGATAATAGATGTATAAGGATGAATGTAATTATTTCTGTTTTTAGTAAATAAGTGCTAAGGAAAAATAAGTAGGTTGATTATTTTTGTAAGAAAATTTGACCAGGTGTGGGGATGCATGTCTGTATTCCCAGTATTAGAGAGGTTGAGACAGATGAATAAAAGGTTTGAGGACAGCCTTAGCAAACTAGGGAGACTCTCAGCAACCTAGAGAGACCCTGTTTAAAAACAAACAAACAGTGCTGGGAGCGTAGCTTGAAGGTAGACTGTCCCTGGGCTCAATATCCAGTAATACACACACACACACACACACACACACACACCAGAAAACTTGGCAGCATCATCCAGGGTATTGTTAACACGGCATGGAATGCTAGCTTCAGATCCAGAGAATTTCCTTAAAGAAGTAGTATGTTTTTCTTCACTCACCAGGTTGAATCATGAAAATTATATTGGCGAGGGTTCTCTAGAAGAAAGAGGATATATAAATACATATATGAGAAAGAGGATGATGATGTTGATGATCTATAAGGAATTAGCTCACTTGACTATGGAGCCAGAGAAATCTCACCATCTGCCTTTTACAGGATGGAGACCCAAGACAACAGTGAGTCAACCTGAGTTCAAAAGTCACAAGATGAGATGAGACAAGATGTCCCAGCTCTGTACTGATGCAAGAAGAAAAGAGGTAAAATCCTCATTCCTCTTTCCCCTGCATTTTGTTTTATTTAGGCCCTCAAAGGACCATCCATATTGCAGAGGTCAACCTGCTTCATTTAGTCCATGAACTCAAATGTTAATCTTACACACACACACACACACACACACACACACACACACACACACATCAAATAATGTTTAATCTGGGCATCCTGTAACCAAGTCAAGTTGACACATAAAATTAATCACAAGCACCCTTAATTGTGAGCATCATCAGACTTTAAAAAGTACCACTTTGAGAAGGACCAATCTCAGGTAAAATTGTTGTCACTGAAACATGGCTATTAGTTCAGAAAATTGTTGTGTTAAGATTGAAGCATGCTCACATAAATGGGTTTAATACCTCTCTACCTTTCTGCTGGGGTCATGCCTTACACTTTCCATAACTGGAATCTACAAACAGTCCTAACTGTAGTCTTGGCGTGAGATGAGATGTATGCTTGCTGGATTTTGTATTTCCAGTTAGCATTGTCTTTTTTGTAGCAACAAAGCCTTTAGAGGCACAGCTCCATCCCCACCTATAAAGCTGCACTTCCTAGAGTAGGTGCCTAGAGATCCATTGGCCAAATTTCTCTTGAGAGAAAAAGCTACTGAAGAAGGTATTTGGAGGGTTACTGTGTACTAAGTCCAGGAAACTTTCTGGGAGTGCCCCAAGTGAGCAGAGAGCTCACACCTCAGAAGAAATATCACTGGTTTCTTGGGTTCTTGGGTTCTAGCACCACATTAGGTTGTATGAGTAGCAATAAATAGTTCAAGGCCTCTTATATCATGCTAAGGAGGTAGGAGAAAAACAGAACTGTAGAAAAGAGCAAGGCCATCTCCAAGTGAACTGAATGTCAGTGCTGTGTGATGTTCTAATGACAAAGTTTGTGATTATTTTGCTGTTTCATATTGCCTATGACTATAGCCAGTGCCTTGGAATAACTCCATCATGCCTCTTGTATCAAATTATTATAACTCCTTCATAACACTGATGCCATGAACCTGCCCAATGTGTGACACATTGTTTTCTCTTCCTTTGAGATTTTTAACACTTGGCAATACTTACAGGTAGAATGATTTTGGCAAGTATTGTTTATTGCCTTGAGATACAAGGATAACTTAAATAATCCTTACTCAAATTACACTGTTGGGGGTGATTTGAAAGGGCACAAAAATTCTAAGGGATGTGATTTTTCAATCTATAATTTAAGCACATGGTATTTTCATTTTGATGTAGTCTTTCTTTGAAAATAGTTTCCTTTTTAGGAAGCCCAGCTGCTTTTCGTAAGGATCTAACTTTTTGAGATGTTCAGAATTACTGTCTCAGGTCCAAGCTAAATACAGTGTCATCACTCCATATTGCTCTTAAAAATTTGCCACGGATAAACTGTTGTAAAAAAAAAAAAAGAACCTTGGAATGTAACTAGAGAAAATGTGAAAAAGAGTTACCAGCTAAAATACAGGACAATAAAAATAAAAGTAAACAATAGACTAAAATAAAAATAGTTCTTTAGTGTATGTCTCAAATATTGCATAAGACACATGTATATTAAAGGCATATTCACTGTGTATCTTAAATTAAAATTTAGCTGGGCCTCCTGTATTTTTCTTTGTTAGATATAAATAGGAAGAGTCAAAAATCTATACTGCCTTTCTCTTTCAACTACAACAAAGTTAAGAAGTGGCCTAATTCCTGGTTTTGGAGATGAAAAAAACTCTGAGCTTTCTGAGTTGAGATTGCTTACAATGTGTGAATATGTGATACTTCATACCAACTTTGCCCATGTAGACAGCTTTCCAACAGATTCTGTACTGATACCTACTGATATCATCCGATGGCCTGTATAAAGCCCTTGTTAGTCATCGGGTATAAATGAGTTCCAGCATCTCTCAGCATTGTCTGGAATAAAATCAGCTACTGTCCTCTGAGTTGAAAGGATGCCTTTTTCTTTATTATTACCCAATCTCTGGAAGCATCCAGTCCCTACTTCCTACTCTTTATGACAGCATACAGTACTTTTTGTTTTAGCAGGTGTATAACAATGTATCTGATTACTTATTGCAGGCACTTTATTTTTTAAGACACTAAAAGGATGCCTGTGTAAAAAGAATCTGTTCCTGCTTTGACATGAACTAAGATTTTTTTAAACCCTTAAATTAAGAGAGTTTTAACTAGATATGTTTTGGTTTATCAGAGATCCTATGCATCAAGCACATTCCCTTGTTTTCCTGTGTTGACAGAAAAGGTAGCTTAATGCATTGAATGAGTGCCCTTGTTTAAGCTTGAATAAAACTATCAGCTTTCCACCTACTTGATTAAATAATAAAGTGTTTACATTCTATTGTGCATTGAGTGGAAACCAATTACTTCATGACATTAGTAGTTTTTTTTTAAGAAAAAGAAATTTCTTCATCAGAATATCAGAGTAATGATGGTAGAAACATTTCATTTTGACTATGCAGTTTTCATATCTTAATTATCCAATTTCAGTAGAAGAAATGCATGCAGAAATACAGAATCTCATCAAGTGCAAGCTCACCAAGTGCTGTGTACATATATGTCACTATCACTCTGAACTACATTATGATATGAGACTAAAATACACCAATAAAAGTATATAAAGTAAAATAAGGTAAAATAAAAGAAATAGTATATGAATAGGACAATCACAACATCTGTCTCCAGGAGCAGGTTACAAGGCCTGATTAGAAACTACATAATCAGCCGGGCGTGGTGGCGCACGCTTGTAACCCCAGCATTCGGGAGGCTGAGACCGGAGGATCCGGGTTCGCGGCCAGCCTCAGCTACCTAGTGAGGCACTCCGCAACTTAGTGAGACTCGGTTTCAAAATAAAGAATAAAAAATGGGGCTGGGGGTGTAGCTCGGAGGTAGAATGCCCCTGAGTTCAATCCCCAGTACCGCCAAAAAAAAAAAAAAAAAAAAAAAA